>JAJIBD010010656.1:0-55768 GCA_021461705.1 Cryptotis parvus | reverse complement strand
AACCTGTGCCCTGTGGCAGAATTCTTGGTCTCTGAAAGAGTAGAGATAGTACAGCAGAATGGGTGCTTGCCTTGTAAGTGGCTGACCTTCAATAATAGTTGGAAATAGTAATGCTAAATTAGAACCGAGGATTGGAAGTCGTAAAGGGATATACATGATAACCCCTCAAATGATATATTGCAAATCACAATGCACAAAACAAAAACTTTTTTTTTTTTTTGCTTTTTGGGTCACACCCGGCAATGCTCAGGGGTTTCTCCTGGCTCTGCACTCAGGAATTACTCCTGGCGGTGCTCAGGGGACCATATGGGATGCCGGGGATCGAACCCGGGCGGCATGGGCCAGCCGCATGCAAGGCAAACGCCCTACCGGCTGGGCTATCGCTCCGGCCCCCAGAACTTTTTTTTTCTTTTTTTTGGGTCACACCTGGCAATGCTCAGGGGTTTCTCCTGGCTCTGCACTCAGGAATTACTCCTGGCGGTGCTCAGGGGACCATATGGGATGCCGAGGATCGAACCCGGGCTGGCACAGGCCGGCGCGCGTACAAGGCAAACGCCCTACCCGCTGGGCTATCGCTCCGACCCCACCCCGGAACTTTTTATTTGAGAAAGTTTGAGAGAGAAAGAAGTCCCTGCCATAGAGGTGGGGGGTAGGCGGTGGGGGTGGGGAGAGGGAATCTGGGGGCATTGGTGGTGGGAAATGTGCATTGGTGGAGGGATGGGTGCTGCAACGTTGGATGACTGAAACGCAATCATGAACAGCTTTGTAATTACCTATTTGTGATATAATGATTAAAAAGTCAATGGATTTGACTAGATAAAATAATTATAACAGACCATTAAAAAATGTAGCAGACCTTGGTTGGAACCCAGGAGTGATCCCTGAGGGCAGTGCCAGGGGTAAGCACAGGGTGTGGGTGGCACCAAATCAAACAAAAGCCAATCAGATCTTGGGGCCCAGGTGATCTGGAGAGTTGACAAGGGTCGCAGCCAGTGGAAGGTCGCCCCCTACTGGCGGGAGTTGGAGAGTCGCTATCCTTGGTCCTCCCAGGGCATCTGAGTCTAGCTGAGCCCTTGTGGCCATTCAGGACTCCTGGGAGCCCCTGGGTCACAGAGTGCTGCCGCCCTCGCCCCCTCACCAGTTTCCTGGACACACAGGGCAGGCAGCTGAACCTCTGGAATGGCTCCGGCTCTTCATCTGCCTCCTCCAATTTTGGTCTCCATTTCCCTGCAGATTGACCTGCGTTATGAGGCTCGGAACCTAGAACATTTCCAGTGCAACTTCCTGAATGTGAATTCCGTCAAGTTCCCCACCCCTCTGCGGCCCTTTGTCACCAGGGATGTCTTGGTGGAGACTTACGAGGTAAGGGCCAGCAGCCACCCTGGGAGCCTTCTGCTTGCGCACTCGGCTTTCCCTGAGAGTAGGGAGCTGGGCAGGGAGCCTCACTCGGCCTGAGCCTTCTAGGTCTGGTGCCTTTTAGCACTGTCCTCGGGCAGTGAGTTCTTGAATGCAAACGCAGGGAGATAGTGCTAAGGGCCTGATCTTCTGAGATCCAGGGCGCCGCAGAGGGCCCAGGGCTACAGCTGTGTGACCCTGAGCGCCTTAAACTCTCTGGGCTTCACCTCTCTAACTTGCCTGTTAGGGATAGAAGAGCTGTCACCAGGCAGCTTGATAATCAGTTAAGCCGGGCCCTGGTGTGGCTGTGAGGGCCTGGTTTCCCCCCATACCTCATCACATAGACTGCCAGCATTGCAGGAGCTGGGAGCCCCCAGAACTGAGCAAGGAGCGGGGCCCCATTCCCAAGTGCCTCTCTTGTCAAAAGTAACCCCACATAAGTGCACGTACCACCCTCCCCTGCTTCTTTTCCTTCCCACTCAAGTGTGAAAGAACTCTAGTTCATTCATGCCCTAAGGGCAGATTCTTCTTCTTTTTTTTTTAACTGTGGTTTCTACAGGGATTTGGCAAACTTTTGTAGGTCTGCTTCAGTTGACACTATACCCTAGACAAATTTTTATTTTTTGTTCTGGGATTGAACCTAGGACCTCATACACTCAAGGCAAGCACCTTACTGCTGTACGATCTCTCCAGACCGTTTTTATATTTATTGGGCGCTTGGAACATGGTATTCAGGGACTCCTCCTGGTTTAGGGGGCCACCTTGGCAGTATTTGGGGTCATATCAAGGCCTCCTGCATGCAGAGCCCACTGGGCCTGCTGACCTTTCTCTCTCCCCCAGATTATTATTTTTTTTTGCTTTTTTTTTTTTGGGGGTCACACCCGGCAATGCTCAGGGGTTACTCCTGGCTCTGCACTCAGGAATTACTCCTGGCGGTGCTCAGGGGACCATATGGGATGCCAGGTACCGAACCGGGCCGGCATGGGCCGGCAGCGTGCAAGCTGGGCTATCGCTCGGCCCCTCCCCCAGATTATTTCTTTTTTTTTTTTTTTTTTTTTTTTTTTGCTTTTTGGGTCACACCCGGCAATGCTCAGGGTTACTCCTGGTTCTGCACTCAGGAATTACTCCTGGCGGTGCTCAGGGGACCATATGGGACGCCGGGATCGAACCGGGCCGGCACAGGCCGGCCGCGTGCAAGGCAAACGCCCTACCCGCTGGGCTATCGCTCCGGCCCCCAGATTATTTCTAATGGATCCAGGTGCTTGAGGCAATCAGGATTACACTGGGCATGTGCTGGGGTCAAACTTGGCCTTCAAGTGTGTGTTCCTACTACTTGAGGGACATCCTGGTCCCCAAATTATTTTTTGTGGGAACCACACTCAGGGATCACTCCTGGCGGCTCAGGAAACCATATGGGTGCCAGGTACCGAACCTGGGTTGGCTGCATGCAAGGCAAGTGCCCCCCCACTGTGCTAATGCTCTGTTCCTCCTTCTCCATGAGCCACACCTGGAGATGACCGAGCAGCGCGCAGGGGCTATGTCTGCCAGGGATGAAGCTCAGGCCTCCTGCACGCAGTCGTCCTTCCAGCTGTCAGCGTCCTTTCTTATTGTGGGGCACAGCCACGACAGTGCTGGGTAGTGTTTTGTGGCACTGGGGTAAACACAGGGCTTGCATGCTCTGTCACTCTGAGCCACATCCCTGGCCCTTAGCGGGTTTGTTATTGGCGCCCACCTGCTCAGCCCTTTTCCAGGATATTGCAAATTGCTAAGCTCTGTGTGTGTGTGTGTGGGGGGACTTTCCTTTGAAAAGGGGACAGAAGGGGCACATGCTTGGGGGCACAGACTCTTTAGGGGCTTGAAGGACCCAGAAACCCGTCGGGTCATATTTGCTGCCGTGGCTATGGGGATGGAATGAGACAGGCAGGGTGTGAGAAAGAACCTGGGGTCCCCTTCCGGTTGCAGGAGAGCGTGCCCGTGTCCAGCTTCCAGCAGGCCGGGACCCCGGTGCCCGTGAAGAGGAAGATAAGCGCGGCTGGGGATCAACATGCTGCTGAAGATGGTGTGTGGGGCGTGCGGGGGGAGGTGCCGCGTCCGTGCAGCTGCCGTGCAGGGGCTGCCTTTTTGCTCTTTTTGGTTTTGGGAGACACACCTGGTGAAACTCCCCAGGCACAGTCCTGGGGAGAGGGAGATCATGGTGTCAGGGGCTGCCACTGGGGTCCCCACATGCATGCCAGCCATCTTTTTTTTTAGGGTGGGGTACACCTGATAGCGCTTGGGGACCAGCGTGGGTGCCAGGGATTGACTCCCAGTTGGCTGTATGCAAAGAAACACCCTACCCCTGTACTATCTCTCCAAATTGTTATGTTTCCTTTTGCTTTGCGGCCACACCCAGGGGTGGGTGGTGCTCCAGGAACCCTGTGGCTCTGGAACTTCCACCTGGGGATGGAACCACGTGAGGCTGGACGCTGGGGCTCCCCGCATACAGGGCACGTGCTGCTCGTTGGCAACAGGGTGCCCTGAAGCAAACACTTTTTTTTTCCTTTTGGGTCATACTGGGAGATGCTCTGGACTTACTCCTGGCACTGCACTCAGGAATTACTCCTGGCAGTGGTCAGGGAATCATATGGGATGCTGGGGACTGAACCCAGCTTGTCCACATGTAAGGCAAATGCCCTACCCGCTGTACTATCACTGTGGCTCGAAGAAACACTTGTCAGCCACCGTCATGGCTGGCCTACACTGATCCGACTCCGCTTTTTTTTTTTTTTTTTTTTTGGCTTTTTGGGGTCACACCCGCGATGCTCAGGGCTAACTCCTGGCTTTGCACTCAGGAATTACTCCTGGCGGTGCTCGGGGACCATATGGGATGCCGGGATTGAACCCGGTCGGCTGCATGCAAGGCAAACGCCCTCCCCGCTGTGCTATCACTCCAGCCCCCGACTCCGCTTTTGAGAGGCCCCGTCTTTTTTGCAGATATTTGTGGACAACTTCGTCCACGCCGACCTTCATCCTGGGAACATCCTGGTCCAGGGTGCCGATGGCTCTTCTGAGGGTGAGGGTCCCCTGCTGCAGCCTGCTCCCACCCAACACCCGCTGCGCCTGGTGCTGCTGGACGCAGGCATTGTGGCCGAGCTGCAGGCCGCTGACCTGAGCAACTTCCGTGCAGTCTTCACAGCTGTGGCCTTGGGTCAGGTGAGAGCTGGGGCCAGTCTCTGAATCCGTGGGAAAGCTGGGTCTGTCACTGTGGTCATATGGAAACAGCTGGGGCGGGGAACCTCTTTGCTGGAGCAGGCGCGGCTCTGAGGCGGCTGCCGGTACTTAGGAGTGTGACCCGGCGGTGCTGAGGGCCTGTGTATGGTATCGGGGTCATACTGGGGTGGCTGTCCGTGCCATGCGTCCCTGCGCTCTCCTGCTGCTGGCTGCCTTTTCGCTTTTGTTTTGGACCTGTCCGTGTCTGGGGCTCTGCTCAGGAGACCATGTGGTGCTGGGCACCGAGCCGGGGCCTTCTGCGTGCTGGATGTGTGCACCAGGCTGCCGGGAAGCAGAGATCACAGCCTCGGGGCTCGAGGCTCAGTGGCATGGAGCGGTGGGGAGGCCCGCCAGAATCACGGTGTGGAACTTCCCCACTCCTGACTGACGGGCTCTGCTGGCTGAGGTTAAACTCTAGAGAAAAGGATTCAGCAAACTGCAGCATGGAGTCAGCCCCCAGGGATGTAGCCAGGGGACAGTGAGGAGCCACCCCAGCCACGCAGGGCGTAGCGCCTGAGTTCTGGATTTACATCCATGAGGCCTGGGCTCGACCCCCAGTACCACAAACAGAACAAAACCCCAAGCCCCTCTGTCGCAGAATTCTTCAGCAAGAAAAACTGGGAAAGAGGGGGCCGGTGAAAATGCCAATGGCGATCATGAGAATGCAGGGAGCCAGGGCTCCAGAGGCTTCTGAGGGGGCAAATCCAGGGATTTGGGCTGAGCCAGTCTCAGATGCCTATGACTGCCTCAGGCATGGGGTGCAGGGGCCCCTCTGTTCAGGTCTGGATCTGAATGGCCACTGCCCGTGCGAGGGTCAGAGGGTGAGCAGCAGGTGGCCAACTGCGGAGGGGCTCCGGGCAGGAGGGTGTCAGCAGTGGCTAATAGAGCCCGAGCGCAGACACTGTAGGCCCCTGCTCAGGAGGTGTGGAGTTCGCGGTGCGGGAGGGGGTGAGAGCAAGGCAGAAGCAACGAAGCACGTGTGAGCAGAACATCTGTTTTGGGGCCACAGTGGCGGTACTGGAAAGCACTCTGAATGGTCTGTGTGTGACGGGGATGGAAGCTGGGCTGCTCTCGGCCAACATTCTAGATGCAGGCCTTTCCGCCTCCTGTGCTCCCCTCCCTTCCGCTTTCTGCAGAGCTGGGGTTCCATCCCGGGCTCACCCCTGCAGGCTTGCTCTCTACCTCTGAGACACATCCCCAACACTTAGGGCTCCTTTCCCTTGGCGTCTCTCAGGGTCAGAGGGTGGCGGAGCTCATCCTGCACCATGCCCGGGCCAACGAGTGCAGGGACGTGGAGAGCTTTAAGGCGGAGATGGCCATGCTGGTGAGCCAGGCCAGAGAGAAGACCATCACCCTGGAAAAGGTGAGCAGGTCATCAGGCGGGGCCAGGACGCTGCTGCCCTGGCCTTTGCTCAAAGTGGGTGCTGAGGTGTCCAGGGGGAGCTCAGTTTCTTGAGGTGGGGGTGGTGTGTGGCGTGGCGTGTGTGTGTGTGTGCGGCGTGCGTGCTGGGCGTGGTGGTCAGGGCCGGTGAGGAAGAAGCTCTGCCCTGGCCACTCGGCAGCTGCTTTCTCTCTTCCAGCTCCAAGTCTCCAGCCTTCTGTCCAGTGTCTTTCAGCTGCTCATGACTCACAAGGTGAGGCGCCAGATGCTCACTCCGGGACTCTGGCAGGCTGGGGGGTCTCCCGGATGGTGAGAAGTGCTTGTTCTATGGGAGGGGTTTTTTTGTGCCACTGGGGATCAAACCTGGGGCCTCATGCAAGAGCTCTATCATTGAGTCACACCCTCAAACATCTGATTGGTTGATTGGGTTTTGGGCTCACATCTGGTGGTATCAGGGGCTTTGGGGGTCATAGCCAGTAATGCTCAGGGGTTCCTTCTGGCTCTGCACTCAGGAATTATTCCTGGTGGTGCTGGGGGATCAGATGGGATGCTGGGGATCAAACCTGGGGCCTCAGGGGCGGAGCGATAGCCCAGCGGGTAGGGCGTTTGCCTTGCACGTGGCTTGGCCTATGCCGCCGCGGGTTTGATCCCCGGCATCCCCATATGGTCCCCTGAGCACCGCCAGGAGTAATTCCTGAGTGCAGAGCCAGGAGAAACCCCTGAGCATTGCGGGTGTGACCCAAAAAAGGCAAAAAAAAAAAAAAAAAAAAACCCAAAAAAAACCTGGGGCCTCATGCAAGAGCTCTATCAGTGAGTCACACCCTCAAACATCTGATTGGTTGATTGGGTTTTGGGCTCACATCTGGTGGTATCAGGGGCTTTGGGGGTCATAGCCAGTAATGCTCAGGGGTTCCTTCTGGCTCTGCACTCAGGAATTATTCCTGGTGGTGCTGGGGATCAGATGGGCTGCCAGGGATCAAGCCAAGGTCAGCTGCATGCCAGGCAAATGCCCTACCCGCTGAACTATCACTCTGGCCCCATGCTCAGGGGCTTCTAAGCTGTGTGTGGGGGACTGCTCCTGGCAGTGCCTGGGGGCCGTGGGAGGCCCGCCCGTATGCAAGGCTGGTGCTAGCCCACGGAGTCATCTCCCAGGCCCCAGGACTGAGCCTGTGGGGCCTGTCCAGCCAAGGCCTGGATCCTCAGCTGCACAACTGTCTCAGCAGAAGCAAACATGCCCACTTCGGCCTTTTCCTGCCTTTCTCCCTCTGCACAACTGGTGCTGGGCTAGTGGGGGTGCTTCTTTGTTTTTGATCAGGGGTTCACCTAGGGGGCCATATGCAGTGCTGGGGATTGAACCCTGGGTCTGCTGCGGGCAGGGCAAGCACCCTAGCCCTTTTACTCTCTAGCCCGGCCTGTAAGTTCTGAAATTTTACCTGGGGACTGGGATGGCAGGAATCACTCAGGGTATGAATGGACTTGGCGAGGAGGGGACTGGACACCCTTTCATAGAGCTCAGTGGGCTGAAGTGCAAGAGGCAGAGAAGGTTTTGGCTGTCCCGCGTGGACTTCACACTCACAGCGTTGTCACGAGGGCCCATCACACTGCTGGGATCCCACGGTGCCGCTTTCTCTGCCCTGCTGTCATGTTAGCATCCAACACGGCAGGGGCATCTCTAAAATTCCCACAGGCCACCACCAGTGCAGTGACTGGGCAGATGCCCATGAGTCCACCTCCTTCTCCTTCCTCATTTTCATCCACTTAAACAGATTTTTTTTTTCTTTTTGGGCCATCCCTGGTGGTGCTCAAGGTTTACTCCTGGCTCTGTGCTCAAGAGACCACTCAGGTGGGCTCAGGTGACCAGATGGGATGCTGGGTATCAAACCCAGGTGGGCACACGCAAGGCAAACACCCTCCCCATTTGTAGCCTTTCCATCTTGAGAGAGCCTTGCTCCTTCAGAATTAGCCTTACACCTGATCTCTTTAGTGTTCATTGCAATGCTTTTTTTTTTTTTTTGGTCACACCTGGCTATGCTCAGGGGTTTCTCCTGGCTCTGCACTCAGGAATTACTCCTGGCGGTGCTCGGGGGACCATATGGGATGCCAAGGATCGAACCCGGGCGGGCTGCGCAAGGCAAACGTCCTACCCACTGGGCTATCGCCGGCCCCTGCAGTGCTTTTTAAAAAATGTATTTTATTTAATTAATTTATTTGCTTTTGAGTCACACCTGGTGACACTCAGGGGTTACTCCTGGCTTTTCGCTCAGGAGTTACTTCTGGTAGTGCTTGGGGTACCATATAGGAAGCTGGGGATCAAACCCAGGTCAGATGCGTGTAAGGCAAACGCCCTACCCGCTGTGCTATCGCTCTGGCCCCCTCCCGTTATGATGTTTAAAACACATGCGCTGCGTCACACACACACACACACACCCAGAAGAGTTCATACTACTCATATCAGATTTCCTCTAAATGCCCTGAGAGAGGAGATGGCAGGGTGATCTGGGCCCTGGGTTCCAGGAAGGGAAGGACAGGAATGCTGGGCGGTGGGAGAAGTCCCCTGGCAGTGTCAGCTGTCCTGTGACCTCAGGGAGCTGCCGTGTTTCTGCTGCAGGTGAAGCTCGAGAGCAATTTTGCATCAATCGTGTTTGCCATCATGGTACTGGAGGGACTTGGCCGCTCACTGGACCCCAAGCTGGACATCTTGGATGCCGCCAAACCCTTCTTGCTGAAAGGACTGGCTGCCGCTGCCCCCTGACCTGGGCCGCACTCCCTCAGCTGAACATTTGCAAACTGGGGTGTATGTGTTGGGCGTCCCTGAGCTTTCACTAGATTGTCAGGGACCTGAAAAGGAGGGAAATATCTGTCCGGTCCTGGGCACTGGGCCTGGGGCCAAGGGCACCTTAGTTCAGGGACAGTGTTTTGTGGAAGAGAAAAATAAACTTATTTTGTTTTCTTCTGTCTTTCTTTCTTCACCCCTCTACTGAAAGGTGCGTAGTTCCCAGATGCTGAGACTTTGATGACATACACAGGAGCTAGAGAAATTACAGAGGTTAAATTGCTTGCCTGCAGGTAGTCAAGGAGGATTCAGGTTTGATCCCTGGCACTACCAGGAAGGATCCCTGAGCACTGCAGGGTGTGGCCAAAAATCCTATTTCCACAGAACGCCAGTAGAAAGGGCCAGTTTCTCCCATTATGTACCCTACTGATAAAGTACACACAGTTTAGTTATACAGACCACCACCACTAACCAGGCTCTTGTAGGTTCTATACAGGTAGGGCCAATTTCAGTAGACTTCAAATAGTCTCCTTGATAGTTTTAGTTAACTGACATCTTGCTGAATTTTTTTTTTTTTTTTTGGGGGCGGTCAGACCCGGCGATACTCAGGGGTTACTCCTGCCTCTACACTCAGGAATTAGTCGCGACAGTACTCCAGGGGATGATACGGGATGCTGGGGATCGAACCTGGGTCGGCACCTGCAAAAATGCACTCCCCACTGGACTAGCTCTCTAGCCCTGCTGAGTTTTATTACAAGGTTAAAAACAGCAACCAGGGGCCGGAGCAATAGCCCAGCGGGTAGGGCGTTGCCTTGCATGAGCCGGCCTCTGCCGGCCTGGGTTCGATCCCGGCATCCCATATGGTCCCCCGAGCACCACCAGGAGTGGTTCCTGAGTGCAGAGCCAGGAGTAGCCCCTGAGCATCGCCGGTGTGACCCAAAAGAAAAAAAAAAAAAAACAAAAACCAAAAAAAAAAAAAAAACCCCAGCAACCAAAGGTCTGGAATAGCAACAGAAAGGTTCAGGGCCCAGCCTTTGTAAGCATGGGTCACAAGTTTACTCCCAAGGTACCATGTGTGCCAAGCATGACCTTGGCAGCTCTCTTGTGTGCCGTCCAATCCCAGCAGGCAGTTTCCTGCTGCACTGCAGCCAGCGGCACGTAAGCACCACGGAAAGGCTTGTGCAACCCTGGCTCTGTCACGCAGCACCCCTGAGCACCTCCATAACCTGCCCCTCAACGGACAGTGCAAGCACGACTGAGGAAAGCAAACCTCTGCAGCGACCAAACACAGCCCCCTACATTAGATGGCAGAGTCGGCCGTGCCATTTTCTCAGCCAGAAACACCTGGGTGTTGAGCCCACGAGCCTCAGATATCCTGGGAGGATCTGGGGGTCAATGCTGGTCACCAAGATCAACCGTAAAAGGGGCCGGAGCGACAGCACAGCGGTAGGGCGCTTGCCTTGCACAAGGCCGACCCAGGTTCCATCCCGGGGCATCCTATATGGTCCCCCCGAGCGCCAGGAGTAATTCCTGAGTGCAAAGTCAGGGGTAACCCCTGGGTATTTCAAGGTGTGACCCCCCAAAAAGCAAAAAAAAAATCAACCGTAAAAAATGCTGGTTTGGTCAGGCTGGGAAACAATTTGGGGCTTCTCCAAACAAACTAGGAACAGAACTTCCACATAAATACCAGATCTTGCTCACGTGCGCAACGCAGAGAAACAAACAAGGAGGGCGGGGAAGGTAGACAATCTCCCAGGCTTAGAAACGCTGAGACGTGATCAAACACAACTGGGAACCCAAGGAGTTAGGGAGGTGGGGGCGGTAAGGGTCGGCGGGACAACAGGCAGGTGGAGAGACCGAATAAAGGGCTTTAAAGTATTGTCAACTATGATGCAGCAGTAAGAAATAATTTTTATTTTTATTTTTGCTTTTTGGGTCACACCCGGTGACGCTCAGGGGTTTCTCCTGGCTCTGCACTCAGGAATTACTCCTGGCGGTGCTCGGGGAACATATGGGATGCCGGGGATCGAACCCGGGCCGGCACAGGCCGGCGTGCGTGCAAGGCAAACGCCCTACCCGCTAGGCTATCGCTCCGGCCCCAAGAAATAATTTTTAAAAATAAAAGGCTGGGAGCTCTGACAGTACCGGGGCCCCTCGGAGGAGCTTTGGGAAGACCCCAGGGATTCAGAGGGGCGGGAGGGCGGTGCCGCAGGTCCAGATGGAGGAACACGGTCTAGACCCTGGTGTGGAACCAGCACCAATCTGACTCGGTATTGTCCCCCGCCAGTCGCTCCGAGGCCTGCTCACACGCTCAAGGTCCAGCTGCTGGTGCGTCTCCCTAGCAACGCCCGAGGACGCCACGCCCAAGGAACCCACGCCAGGTCCCGCCCAGCCGACCCGGCCCTCCGCGCGTGAGCGGTCACCGCGGCAAACCTCTCCGGACGCCACTGCGCGGGAAGGGACGGACGCAGCTCGATGACGTCAGCGGGACTCAGGAAGTGACGTTGTAGGAGGCGCGCCCCGGGAACGGCTGTCTGGACGCGGCGCGGACATGTCGGCGCTGACCCGAGTAGCGCCCTTCGTTCGCATCGGAGGCCGCCTCTTCAAGGGCCTCCGTGCGCAAGAGGCTGGAGGCGCTGGAGTCCGTCGGTGAGTGTCAGCGGGGCCGGAGACTTCACCTGATTGCCACGGAAAGTGAGGGACACCCTCACCTTGACAACCTGCCTCTGGCGCGGATCCTGTATCTTGCGGCGTCCTCTGTCGCCCCAAGGCATGCTGGGATTCGTAGTGCAGCCGAGCGAGGGGCGGGGCCTGAGAGCGAGGGCGGGGCCTGAGAGCGAGGGCGGGGCCTGAGAGCGAGGGCGGGGCCTGAGAGCGAAGGGCGGGGCCGGCTCCCCAGCCTGAGCTGTTATTAAATACCCTACAGCGCGTTCAGCGCTGGCTCGACCCTGGCCATCCCATAAGGTCTCCTGCGCGCACCAGGCGAGATCCCTGAGCATGAGCCAGGAATAAGCCCTGAGCAAAAGTGTGGCCTCAAAACACCCAAAAAGTGTGACACTCATCCATTGTTGGTGGGAATGTCGATTTACAGCCTTTCTGGAAAACAATATGGACATTCCTCCAAAGACTAATTTGACCCAGTCTCCCGTTTGACCCAGCCATACCACTCCTGGGAATCTACCCTGGGTAGCCAAAAATACGCTAGCGGTTGGGGCCGGAGCGATAGCCCAGCGGGTAGGGCGTTGGCCTTGCACGCAGCCGGCCTGTGCTGGCCCAGGTTCGGATTCCCGGCATCCCATATGGTCCCCCTAGCACTGCCAGGAGTAATTCCTGAGTTCAGAGCCAGGTGAAACCCCTGAGCGTTGCCGGGTGTGACCACAAAAAGCAAAAAACAAACAAACAAACAAAAAACCAAAAATACGCAGTGGAAACACCATCCCTACTTTTATGTTCATAGCAGCATTATTAACAATAGCCAGAATCTGGAAACAACCAGAATGCCCGAGAATCGATGACTGGATAAAGAAGCTTTGGTAAATCTACACAATGGAATACAGTGCAGCTGTTAGGAAAAATGAAGTTATGAAATTTGCCTCTAAATGGATGATCATGGAGAGGATCATGTTGAGTGAAATTAGCCAGAAGGAGAGAGACAGATACAGAATGACTGCATTTATTTGCATGACATAAATATATATGTACATATTATGATACCAATATCCAAGGTCAGGTGAAGTATGGGTCAGGAGGTCTTGTCAAAGGTGGAAATTATCACAAACGTGTGGGAATCAGGCTAGGTAAGACAGAATGGAACAGTGTGCCAATAATTGTCGAAAATGCTAATACCAACCTAGAACTGAGCATTAAATACAGGCAAAAAGATACACATGACAACCTTTTAATGTATGTATTGTAATCCACAATGTGGAAGGGAAGGAAAAGAGAAAGAGATAGAAAGAGAAAGAAATAAAGAACCTGCCATGGAGGCAGGCTGGGGGAGGGGGAGGGAATCAGGGACGTTGGTGGTGGGAAATGGGCACTGGTGTAGGGATGGGTGCTGGAACACTGTATGACCGAAACCCAAATATGAACATCTTATGAACATCTTTGTAATTGTGTATCTCACGGTGGTATAATAAAATATTAAAAGCAAACAAACAAAACCACCGCCCTTTCCCCCGCACAAACCAATCAGGGTCCGGAAAACTAGTCGAGGGCTAGCTTGCACTTACCTGACCCGGTTTGATCCCTGGCATTCCATATAGGCCCCTGAGCCCACTTGGAGTTATTCCTTAGCGCAAAGCCAGGAGTAATCCCAGCACCGCTGGGCATGACCAAAAACCTTCCCTGCCCCGGGCGAGCTGGTCGCCCTGAATGCTCAGGTGAGCTGGGGAGCGGGAGTTAGAGGAGGTGAAGATGCCCCGGTGTGGAGGAGAGGACCTCTTTCTGGTGCTTTGAGGACTCTGGTGGGAGTACCGAAGCCTAAGGAGTCCAGCCTGGGAACCCCGGGCTGGGAGTGGCAATTGCCCAGCGGCTAGAGGCCTGTATTAGCGATCTGGGGCGGAGGCGGTTGTGAGTTTTGGAGGTTTAGTTTTGTTTTGGGGCCACACCTGGTCTTGCTTAGGACCCTGGCAGTGCTCTAGGAAACACAGTGGTTTGAGATATCTCCCCGTGTCTTTGTGATGTAATTTTATCTATCTACCTATCTACCTGTCTGTCTGTCTGTCTGTCTGTCTGTCTGTCTGTCTGTCTGTCTGTCTGTCTGTCTGTCTGTCCGTCCGTCCGTCCGTCCGTCCGTCTATCTATGCTCAGGAGTTTCTCCTGTCTATCTATGCTCAGGGGTTTCTCCTGGCTCTGCACTCAGGAATTACTCCTGGCAGTGCTCAGGGGACCATATGGGATGCCGAGGATTGAACCCGGGTCAGCCGCGTGCAAGGCAAACGCCCTACCGGCTGGACTATAGCGGCCGCCCCTTTTTTTAATGCTTTTATGTCGTTCCTGGAGATGCTCAGGAATCACCCCGGCGGTACTGGTGGGTCCGTGGGGAGGTGCAGGGCTCCAGTCTGGGTGAGGGGCTTGCAAGGCAAGCAAGTGCCTTATCTGTTGCATTATCTCTCCAGCCCCTAAAGTTTTCAAAAAAGAATTTTTTTTTTTTTTTTTTTTTTTTTTTGCTTTTTGGGTCACACCCGGCGATGCTCAGGGGTTACTCCTGGCTCTGCACTCAGGAATTACTCCTGGTGGTGCTCTGGGGACCATATGGGATGCCGGAGATCGAACCCAGGCCGACATAGGTCGGCCGGCGTGCAAAGGCAAACACCCTACCCGCTGGGCTATCGCTCCGGCCCCAGTTTTCAAAAAATTAATGTTAATTTTTTTGGGACCTCCCAGGTGACAGCTTGGCCAACCAGTGTCTCAAAGGTAGTTCCCAAGGAGGCGGCGATCTCCTCCTTAGACCTTCTGTGATGCCAGGGTGAGGCCTGGGCAGCATGCAGCGCCTCTCTCCTAACCCCGCCATCTCGGGCCAGTGGTGCTCTCGTAGTGAGTCAGACGTTAAGAGCATTTCTGGCGCACAGCCCGCGGGCGCTGCAAAGTGAACCTCAGGCCTCGCCTTTGGGAGTCCAGGCCCATAGTTGCAGCCGCACGGATCTAAAAAGGACCTTATTAAACAGGGGGTTTCCACGGGCTCGTGCAGGAGAAATGCGAGGGTGGGTGTCTCGCGGGGCGGGGTTTGGGGACTGGCCTCTGAGGCTGCGTCTGCTCTGTCCCCAGTGCCGGCGGCGGGGTGCACATCGAGCCGCGCTACCGCCAGTTCCCCCAGCTGGCGCGCCGCAGGTGATCCAGGCCGAGTTCTTCAGCGCGACCATGTGGTTCTGGATTCTGTGGCGCTTTTGGCACGACTACGATGCTGTGCTGGTGAGTGTGGACACAGGACACGGGGCATGGACCCGTGGTGGCAAGTGGGTGGTTAATTAACTGGGTAGTTTTGGGTTTTTTTTTTTGGTTTTGGGGGCGACCCCTGGCGGTGTTCAGGCGTTCTTCCTGGTTCTGCACTCAGGGCTCACTCTCCATGGTGCTGGGGAGCGTATGGGCGTCGTGGGTGCAAAGCAAGTGCCCTGCCTTCTGTGCTCTGTCCCCCCAGTTTGGCTCATTTGAGCAAAATTTTATTTTCATTTTATGTGGGGGGCAATACTTGGCGTGTGCAGGGGCTGCTTCTGATGGTGTTGGGGTCGAATCTGGGACTGGCATGCACAGCAAGCCATCCAGCTCCGCCCTGACTGGGGCTTTTCTCTGCATGTTTCCCTTCATCTTGTTGCGTTTTTTATCCCCCCAAATTTTTGGTTTTTGGGCCATTCCTGGCTCTGCTCAGGACTTACTCCTGGCTCTGCACTCATGGCTTGCTTCTGGCGTGTTTGGGGGGACCCTCTGCGGTGCTCAGAATTGAACCCGGTCTCCCGCAAGGCAAGCACCCTACCTGTTGTATGCAAGCACCTTGCCTGTTGTATGTGTGGTCCGGTCTCCCCCTCCCCACCTTGTGACTGATGGGAGTCCAGAAGGTCAGTGGTCAGTATACCACTGACCACTTTTGTTGTCCCCCGTCCCCTAATTTTTTGACTTTGCTTGTAGAAATCCTGTAGTTGACTGAGCTTGTCTAACCTGGTCCACACAGGCGCCCCTCATGGGTGGATCATGGCCATTTTTTTTTTTTTTTCCTTTTTTACCTCCCATTTTTCCTTTTATTTTATTTTTGTTTATTTTTTGGGTGGTGGGGCTGAACCCTGACTTTATGAAGAGCAGATTCCCTAGTACTGAGTTAGGCCCCCTTTTAACACTCTCCAGCCTCTTTTTCCCGCTTTTTCCCCCCTCACTGACTTATTTCTGGGCCTGTTAGCCTCTGTCCTTGTCTTTTTGTCCCTTAGCATTTTCTTAGGTTTCCCTATCTCAGTAGTGCTGGGACGAGGGGCTGCCGCTGAGCTGCTGAGCCCGGCCCTGGCTTGCTGTGTTTGGAGGAAGATCCTTTCGGAGTTCCTACTTCACTGCCTTCCTGGTGCCCAAGATGGGGCCTGCAGGGCTTCCTAGGGGTCCTGGCCACTTCAGGGGGGCTCGCCCGGCTGCATCAGCCTCAATCAAGCTTCTGTCCTGTGGCGGACCCAGACATTAGGCGAAGCTGGGCCTGTGGCACTGTCCACCTTAGTTGGTATTGGCTGTCAAGAGAGGGATGCGTCCCCCCTGTGCCCTGGTGAGGTTACCTTGTGTCTGTGCCTAAACCAAGGAACATTTTTTTTTTTTTTGCTTTTGGGTCACACCCAGTAATCTCAGGGGTTTCTCCTGGCTCTGCACTCAGGAATTACTCCTGGCAGTGCTCGGGGACCATATGGGATGCCGGGATCGAACCAGGGTTGGCTGCGTGCAAGGCAAACGCCCTACCCACTGTGCTATCGCTGCGGCTCCTACCGAGGAACGTTTGGGGGGCCTGTGGTATCCCAGAGGCCCTGGACTTGCCCATTAGGCTTGTGGTTTTTCTAGGGAATCTTCCAGAGCAGAACCTGGCATACAGAACATGGGTTATTTAGTTCTTTTATGGTTTTGGGGGCTTTTTTTGGGGTCATACCTGGTGATGCTTAGGGGTTACTCCTGGTCTTGCTCTCAGGAACTACTCCAGCGGTGCTTGGGAACCATATGGGATGATGGGGATTGAACCCGGGTGGACTGCGTGCACGGCAGCCTTACCCGCTGGACTATCACCCTGGAACATCGTTCGTTTCTCGACTCTTTCAAATGCCTCCTGCAGGGTCATTTCCCCTATCCGGACCCTTCCCAGTGGACTGATGAGGAGCTGGGCATTCTTCCTGATGACGAGGACTGAAGAACACCACCCTCTTGGCGTGGGGTAGGCCACCGTTCTTTAGTCACTGTGGTTTGCTATGTTTGTGGGCTACACCCAGCAGTGCTTGGGGACCATCTGGGGTGCCAGGGATCGAACGTGTGTTGGCCATGTGCAAGGTAAGCACTCCCTGCTGGGCTCTCTCCAGGCCTGCTTTTTTTTTTTTGGGGGTCACACCCCACAATGCTCAGAGGTTACTTCTGACTCTGCACTCAGGAATTACTCCTGGGGCGTGTAGGGGACCATATGGGATGCTGGGAATCAAACCCAGGTTGGCTGCGTGCAAGGCAAATGGCCTACCACTGTGCTGTCACTCTGGCCCCAAGGCCCGCTTTTATTTTCCTTGGTGCGGCCAAGGCTAGAGCCTGTACCTTACTGGTACTGTTCCTGAACTCCTACCCCGCCTCCGCAGTGAATGCTGGGAAACAGCAGAGGCCTCTGCTCTCAGCTTATCCAGACCAGGGAAGTCTAAGGACAGGCATGTTGGCCAGTGGTAGACCTGTGGCCTTGTGTGTGAGGCCGTGTCAACCCCAGCATGGCTAAGAAAACAGCAAAACAAGCATAGGGGTTACGGCCACTGGCCCTGCACAGTGCAACCTTGCTCAATTCTTGGCAACCTCTGTCCCCCAAGCACTGCACAGCTGTGTGGTCCAGCACCCCTCCACCCCCTTAAAATTATTGATAAAAGATGGGAAGCAGTTAAATGTCCCCATGGATCTCACCAAGAAGGGTCGGGAAACTCAGCGGGCCAGACTGCCCGTGGGAGTCCAGTGCTCGATCCCTGGTACTCCACAGGGCTGCATCAGCTGTCACCAAGGGGGTGTAGGGTAGCTTCTTGCTTCAGCTTTGCTGTGGTGAGAGTGTCCAGGCCCGCTGGCAGGCTGCTGGTCCCCTTTCAGTGTCCATCCCCGTCCTTCCCCCAGGCCGTGGACCGGGAGAGAACCTGGGCATTTTCCTTCTCCCCTAGTCACTGCGGAAGCAGCAGTCTGGCAGTGAAGTGGGAGTAACAGACTTTCTCTCTTTCCTGCAGGGCCTGTGGACGTGCAACTTACGGCCTTCGTGTGTACATTTATACTGTAAATTAAATTGGTCAAGAATGAGGTTCTGCCTTCTGGATGTGTCTGACCCTGCCAGCTGCCCTTTCTCAGTGGGTTCTCTGGGCTCAGCATCTTTGAGGCCCTCAGGGCTCCTGGCGCTCTGCACAGACTGTGCACCAGCCTGGCCTCCTGGGCCAACAGCTCGGTCCAGGTGAAACTGTGTCTCTGTTGAGGCCAGTTTTTGCTGGAGCACCTAGAGGTGGAGCCATGTGTGTGGGCGGGGCACTGTCAGGTGGGTGAGACCTGCTTCTGACCAGGACTTTCTTAGGGCCAGATGAATGGGGGACGAGAATGAAAGGGCTGGAGAGAACATAAAGCGGGAACATGCTGGCCTTCTTTTTTTTTTTTTTTTTTTTTGGGTCACACCCGGCAATGCTCAGGGGTTACTCCTGGCTCTGCACTCAGGAATTACTTCCTGGCGGTGCTCGGGGGACCATATGGGATGCCGGGATCGAACCCGGCCGGCACAGGCCGGCTGCGTGCAAGGCAAACGCCCCCCCCGCTGGGCTATCGCTCCGGCCCCATGCTGGCCTTCTATCCTGCTAGTCCTGGTTGGAATTCCCAGAGCCACACACGAACCCCAGCACCACCAGGAGTGTGTAACCCCTGAGCAGAGCCAGGTTCAGACCCTGAGCAACACTGGGGTTGCCCAAATTCTCTCCCTGTGCCCCAGAAAGAGTTGAAGATATTTCAGGAACTGGAGCGATAGCACAGCAGGTAGGACGTTTGCCTTGAACTTGGCTGACCCAGGTTGAATCCCTGACATCCCATATGATCCCCCAGCACTGCCAGGAGTAATTCCTGACTGCAGGAGTAACCTGGGTGTGACCAAAAAAAAAAATGAAAAAAAAAAAGTTGAAGATAGTTTCCAGGCTAGAGAGGGATAGGGGCTAGCACATGGCTGACTGGAGTTCACTCCCGGCATCTCCAGATGGTCTCCTGATGTCACTTACGGGCTAGGGAGAGAGGCGATACAGGAATGAGGCGCTTACCTTGCATACAGTAGGCCTGGGTTCCATCCACGGCACCCGTATGGTCCCCAGAGCCCGGCCGTGAGTGATCCCTAAGACCAGAGCACTGCAGGGTGTGGCCCCCAAATGGAGGAAAAGCGGAATTCACTTTTTTTTCCTACAATTGTTTCAAAGTTCTTTTCTGCTTTGCATGGCTCCCAGCTCCGGCAGGTGGCAGGGGCGTGGAGCAGGGGATGGGGTGGAGCAGGGAATGTTCCTGTGACGGACCCCTGCAGCGGGGGTGGCTCCTTGCTGGCCTGTTGTTTTTTTTTGACGTTTTACAGATTTTATTAAGGAGGTTTTAGGAAAGGGAAGGAGGAGGGAAAGAGAGAGTACACATCTCAAAATAGGGGAGATGCAGGCACCACATGTGCTCGGCCACATAGGCTCAGGCAGCATGTGTGTCCATGCTGCATGTGCGCCTGGCCTGTTTGCTTTTTCCTTTTTGGATCACACCCAGCGATGCTCAGGGGACCATATAGGATGTTGGGGATTGAACCTGGGTCGGCTGCCTGCAAGGCAAATGTCCTGCCTGCCCTGCTATTGCTCCAGCCCCCGGCCTGTTTTTTATCTTTGGGGTGTGGTGCTGCCAGTGCCGTGAACACGTGGCTGCAGAGATACCTCTGGGGAGAGGTTAGAGTTACAGAGCAGCAGCTGCAGGCTAGTGGGGGCCGCTGAGCTTCTGGGAACCAGGGAGGCAGGAGAACTAGAGTAGTGGTCAGTGGCTGAGGGTCTGACGGGAGGTGTGCCCAGACAAGAAGGGCAGGAATGCGCCTGAGGTCAGACCTCGCTGGCAGCAGCTGGCAGGCCCAGCTGAGTGTGTTGAGGGGCCTGGTTTCCCGCTTTCCCCGTTGCAGCAATGCAGCAACAGTTGGCGTGAGCCCCAGCCTTCATACTTTGCCCGTTTGATTTGCTTCCACATGGCTCCCAAGCAGTGCCAGGGGAGCCCAGAGAATTGCATCTGTCCCTAATGAGGGAACAATTCAGGGCCTCTCAGCAGGTGGCCCTCCCATCAGTGGGGGCCTGCTTCCACTGCAGACGGAGGCAGGTGGGTACTACTGGCACACGGGGGGGGACCCACCTCTGCCTGTCATGCCAGGCCTCGGTGCCACCAGAACGCACAGTCAGGACCTGCCGGGAAATCCTTTAAGCAAATTTTCTTTTTAACTTTTTGGGTCACACCCAGTGATTCTCTGGGGTTACTCCTAGTTGTAAACTCAGGAATTACTCCTGGCGGTGCACAGGGGACCATATAGAATGCTGGGGATCGAACCCAGGTCAGCTGTGTGCAAGGCAAATGCCCTACCTGCTGTACTATCACTTTGGCCCGGTGTGAGGCTTTGAACAGAACTTCTTCACAATAAAGCCCTGTTAATCCCGAGTACATTTTTTTTTTTTTTTGGGTCACACCCGGCAATGCTCAGGGGTTTCTCCTGGCTCTGCACTCAGGAATTACTCCTGGAGGTGCTCGGGGGACCATATGGGATGCCGGGGATAGAACCCAGGCCAGCAAAGGCCGGCGCGTGCAAGGCAAATGCCCTACCCGCTGGACTATCGCTCCGGCCGCCCGAGTACATTTTAAGGAAAACCTCTTACAGAATGCCAACCCCCTACTCCAAAGCACTGTTTGTTTGTTCACCCACACTGGGCTGTGCTCGAGGCTTACTCTTGGCTGGGCTCGGGGCTGTGTGCTGTGGTGGTGGGGACCAGACCCAGGTGCCCTACTGGGTGCCCTGGCTGTTCAGTCCCCACTGAGCTGGAGAGGCCAGAGAGCGGCTCAGAGGGCTGCAGCGCTGTTTAATGCCCAGCCCTGTGCCGACTTGCATCTCAGGGTAATCTGAGCACCGCCAGGACTGGTCTCACAGTCAAAACAAAAAACAGGAATTTGAATGTTTTTAAAAAACAAGGCTACTATCAGTTTGGTAATCAGTATTATTTCTGAAAATGAGCTGCGAGTTTTTCTGCAGTGGTGGGGATCAAACCCAAGGTCTCACACATACAAGGCAATGCTCTAAGAAACAGGTCAGAGAAAAGCTCATCTGGGCAGCATTTTCTGTTAGCTAACTTTGCAAAATTTTCTTTCATTTTGGCTTTTTTTTTTTTTTTTTTTTTTTTGCTTTTTGGGTCACACCCGGCGATGCTCAGGGGTTACTCCTGGCTCTGCACTCAGGAATTACTCCTGGTGGTGCTCAGGGGGACCATATGGGATGCCGAGGGGATAGAATCCAGGCCAGCATGGGCTGGCCGCGTGCAAAGGCAAATGCCCTACCTGCAGGGTTATCGCTCCGGCCCCTCATTTTGACTTTTTTGGGTCAAATCTGGCGATGCTCAGGGGTCACTCCTAGTTCTGCACTCAAATCACTCCTGGAGGTGCACATTCCACCATATGGGATGCCAGGGTTGGAACGAATGCCCTACCTGCTGTGTGATCACTGGCCCCTGAAAAATTTTCTTTTGGAAACTTTGCAGAGTAGTTTGAAATGGTTTGAAGATAATCTTCAAATTTAAAGTCATATACTCAAATGCACAAAACCAACTCAGTGGGGTAGCTAGATTAAAAACCTCATTAGCATTGTTTCAAATATGAAGTTGTGTGTGTGTGTGTGCGGCGTGTGTGGTGTTGATTGCAAAGGGCTGGAGGGAGGGCAGGGAGTAAGGCACGTATGGTCCCATGGTCACAGAGCCAGGAATAGCCCCTTAGCACCACTGGGTGTGACCCAAATCTGCCACCCCTTCCCCAAATTACAAAAGCCTGAAACATGCCTACAGGAAACTTCTCCAGACATGCCATGCTAGCTACGTGCGAAGGCACCACCAGCACGAGCCTGTTACTACACCAGGCCAGATCAACAGGCAGGGGAGGGCCCTGCCCTGTAGGCGGCGGGACCAAATCCTATCCCCAGCACCCTATATGGTCCCTAAGCCTTCCAAGAGTGATTTCTGAGCACAGAGCCAGGAGTGGGCTCCGAGCACCCCTGGGTGTGGCCCCAACATAAAACACCAAAGTTTGAAGGCATTGTGAAAAGTGGAATAAATTTGTTGGAGGCACTGGAGCAACAGTATAGCAGGCAGTCACCTGCCTTGCAAGTGGCCAGCCTGGGTTCAATCCCTGGCTTCCCATATGGGCCCCCAAGACCTTCCAGGAGAGATTCCTGAGCACAGAACTAGAAGTAAGCCTGAGCATTGCTGGGTGTGGCCCAATGCAGAACTCTGTCAGCATCCCAGCTGTGCCCAGGGGAGCATCTTTAAGGGGGCCCAAGTAAGAGTGACACTTGATGCATTTCTCAGGCCCATCTCTAAAGACCTGAAATGCTGAAGGGCAGGTCTCAGGCTCCGGCTGCTACAGGGAGGGTCAGAGAACGGACAGCCGTGTCCATGCAGTCAATCTTTATTATAGTGTATGCGCATATTCACATCAAGTACAGATGCCTTTTATATAGTACAGTTTTTAAATAACTTTACACAAATAAATTTCTTCAATCTGAATTTCAGCTATCTTTTAAAATTTAATTCTCCATGCTGTCTATCCAAACTGAACAATATTTTCCATTGTACAAATTTACATGAGAAAAACTCCAGAGTACAAATGAAGGGACCTGAGCAGGAAAGAGAACCGAAGTATCAAGAAGTAGGTATGGGAAGAGTCTTTTTTTTTTTTTTTGTTTTGTTTCGTTTTTTTAAAAAGGAAGATTCAAGCAAAGCGCTGAGGATTAAGGGACAAAGGGAGACATCCATTTGACGGAAAATAAATTTTTTTTTTATGAATTGAAAATAAGCTTTAAAAATAGTTACTCCATTATAATTTTTGCAAAGCAGGTACAGAGAGGTGTGTGGACCACGAGAAAGTCCCCCTCTTCTCCGGGGCATACCCCAGGCCTTTCTGTGCGAGTGGAACGCCTAACCCACATGGCGGCTAGAGGAGGGGTGTGTGAAGGCCGCCGGGAGCCCCGGCTGCAGCACAGCAAAATCCCTCAGGATCTCCCTTGCCCTCCTCTAGGAACTATCCTCTAGCCCACGCGTTCATGGAATGGGGTGGGACTTCCTTTGTGTGGGCCTGAGCCCAGAGCAGCGGCAACTATCCAACGGAATTCAAAGGGACACCCATGGCTGGATAGGCCCCTTACCCTCCCCGGATGAGCTGAGTGAGGAAGGCGTCAGGGCCAACAGCCGTCTGGCACGGGATGACATGGAACCACAGGCCACTGCATGGGAGGGAGCGCGTCCCTGACAGCTGACAAGAAGGCTGATGGACAGATGCTTTCTCCAGGGAGGGGAAAGGGCCCGGCGCACACACACTGCTGGGCGTGGGGCTTCAAAGGGAACTGAGGCCCACCTTGCACAGATGTACTCAACAGAAACGAGTTCCTAAGAAGCAGTTCACAGCTTAGAGTAAGCAGCACACTTATTGCACTCGGCAGGCCGTTTCAGGCCACTGGTTTACTTCCCACCCTCCCATCCACCTCCCTCCCCTGCCGCTTTGGTCCACTTGTCTTGACACTGGGGCCTCACGGCTTAACTGCGCGAGTCTCCAGTCTCGTCTACAGGATGGCATACACACCACTAAAACACACGGATTAAAAAGGGCTGCACGCACAAACACAACAGACTTCTCAGAACAAAACCAGGGCTAAGCAGCTCCCCTCAAGCCTCTTGTCCCACCCCCGGGCCCGACAGGGCGGCTGGGCAGACTGGCCACTTGTCATCTGTCTAGGACTATGCCAGGGCCAAGAGCCGCTGAGCCCTGGCAGAGATATTGCTGATACTAACAGAAAAAACAATTTCAGTTCTTTTGTTTTTATTTTTTTAATTTTTTTTAATTTTTTTGTTTTTTGGGTCACACCCGGCGATGCTCAGGGTTTTCTCCTGGCTCTGCACTCAGGAATTACTCCCTGGCGATGCTCGGGATGGACCATATGGGATGCCAGGGACCGAACCCGGGCTGGCACAGGCCGGCCTCGTGCAAGGCAAACGCCCTACCCGCTGGGCTATCGCTCCGGCCCCTCCTTTGTTTTTAAAAAAGTACTTCAATCTAGAGGATTCTCTTTAAAAAATGCATCACAAACTGGATATACTGGCTGTGTTCTCATGCTCAACTGCTGCTATCATTTATAATAGTCAAAACTGCCAGATTTAGCAGTGAATAAAAAACTACATTCACAGGTGAACTTGTTGACATTTCAAAAGATGCACTTTTGGAGGGGAGGGGCAGTGGTCTCGGTCCCTCTGTGCTTTGAAGTGAAGCAGTTTCCTTAATCTGAGATTCCAGGACTGGCTGCTAGTCCCGTCCACCTTCCCCTTCCTGCAGTGAACTCCAAGGCTCAAGCGCCAGGGAGCAGCAAAGTTTGCTGGAAACAGAGCTGACAGCCTAGGGTCCAGATGCCACTAAACCACATGCTGGGTTGGTGACATGCTCCTGCAACCCAGCCCAATGGCGCCAGAAGGGGCCTGGTGTTGGGGTATCTGTACCAGACATGTGCAGCCCCCAGGAGTGTAGCCTGGCTCACTGGGCTCCTGTGAGCCTGGTGCCCCTGTACCCAACCTGTCCTGCTCAAGCTACCAACAAAATTCACCCAGTAAGGGGCAGGACACTGAGAAAAAACACGTCTCTGTCCTATAGCTTTTCTCCACTACTACGTGAATGCAAGGCAGCGATTTCAGGAAACAGCTGTCAGGCTGCTTTTAAAAGTTCCATGCTTTGAGGGACCTACAGGAGTAGAAAAGTTTCACTAGAAATGTCACGCAACTACATTTGCAACCCAGGTGCTCTATGTGTAAGTATAACTGACTCCTCTAGGGACTGTGTGCTTTACAAAAATAGTTTTGTTCGCTGAAAATTTACCTGTTTTCTCATTTTTTTAAAAATGTGTAGGTTTTTCTTTTCTTTTTTGGCTATGAACGCTTTAGAACATTGATCTCTGCAGTCCAAACTGCACTCTAAAGGCCAGCAGAGTTGGACGGAGGGTGGTTCCTCTCTTCACCGCAGCGGCTGTCCGCTGAAATGTTAGCTGTTTTATTGCATCACAAAGGCACGGTAAGATCATTTGGCAAATTGTCAAGGTATTTTTTCCAGAGCCTTACCTACACCATGGCAATGAAGGAGCTGCTAGTCTAGAACATCCATTGTTTAAGAAAGTTCATAACCTACTGGCTGAAAGCCCATCCCAGCTGTGGAGCTTCTCATGCCTGTCCCCGGTGACAAAGCGATGACGAACACTCACTGAAGGACTGTCTTGCCAAGTCCCCAGAAGGTCCAAGACCACTTCAACTCTGTGACAGTCACCTGAACTTCAGGAATTCCACGACAGTTACAAGCCTGAAAGGGAGTCCCACGTGGATGGCGGCACCTTCTTCAAACCAGGGTGGGGGGCCTTCTGAGCCCCATTCCTGCGGTCTGACGGCCAACGTGAGCACTCAGATTCCAGGCCACAGGACTGCCAGCCAGTGCTGGCCTACACTGTCCCCAATTCAAAAAGAGGAACCTCGTTCTGTGGAGGTAGTTTTGGGAAGGGGTCAGCTGAACCCTGCACGGCGGGTGAGGCGTGCGGGCAGCAGAGAGGTCGTGAGCTGGCGTGTGGAGCTCTACAGGTGGGCTGAGCAGCTGCAACACTGCTTGGTGACGACAAAGGGAACAGTGTGAGAGCACAGTGGGGACTGCACCGACTGGAACCTAGAATAGCACTGCAAAGCTTCATGCTGTGCTGGAATCTGGAATTTCTCTGGGTCCAGGACAATTGCTGGGGAGACAGACATTCCCAAGGACAGCAGTTCCGAGTGGGGCTTTGTGGGTCTGGACCCGGGCTACCTGTGCAAGCTCCCACCCCATCTCCACTACGACGGGACACAGAAGCCAGATCTGACAGCAAGAGTCTTCACTGGCTTTCCTACTCATGAATCTCCTGTCTACACTATTGTCTGGCTGACAATATTTCAGGGGCTAAAGTCTAGTCCCCAGATTCTAGCTGAACAATAAAAAAAAAAAGTCTGCCAGGAAACACATCACATTTATTTATTTATTTATTTTTCTTTTCGGGTCACACCGGCAATGCTCAGGGGTTACTCCTGGCTCTTTGCTCAGGAATTACTCCTGGTGCTGCTCAGGGGACCATATGGGATGCCGGGGATCGAACCCGGGTCGGCTGCGTGCAAGGCAAGCGTCCTACCCGCTGTGCATCACTCAGACCAACACACCACATTTAAAACCCATCTTCCCTGGCCGCTCTCAAGCCTGTTGGAGGCATTGCCTTTCCTTTTCTGTGGTAAGACACACCGTGGTCACTTCCCAGAGAGACGGCGCCAGCCCGACCAAGGCGTCCGTGGCTAGCTGAGCCACACTAAAGTGCTTCACACAGACCAGGAGCCCCTAGCCTATGTGCGATCCAAGTATCAAAAAAATAAAGTGAGACTCAGAGGAAAACCCTTTCTCACAGCACCTGTACTCTAGAACAGATTCTGATGGCAAGAGGGGAGAAGTTAATTTTGTTTTGTTTTGGGGCCATACTGGCTGTGCTCAGGGTTTTTTCCAGGTTCTATGCTGAGGGATCACTCCTGGCAGGGCTTGTGGACCGTATGGGGACCAGGGCTCAAACCCAGATGGACTGTCCAAGTCCCTTCCCTGCTTTACTCTCTGGCCCGGTTCTTCTCTAAGGGCTCAGTGATGCCCCTGGGCCTGGATTCACCGAACATCAAGTCTCTCGCCCTTTCTCAAGACTGAAGGAAAGGCAGGGGAAGCTTATTTAGTTCCTGCCTTTGGTTGCAGCCCCCAGTCCTAATGTCCCTGTGGACCGGCCCTGGGCTGGCACTGGGCAGGGCAAGCCTGTGTTCAAGGCCCACTTTCTCTTCACTCTGGTAAAGGGAAACCACGTTTAAAAGCATTGACGGAATTTAATTCCAAGGAGAAATGTTCCAAAGACTGCGATTTTAAAGGAAGGGCAGCATCACGCTTTTCCAACCAGCAGTCCCCAAACCTCTGCAGTTTTTAAGTTTTCTAAGACACCACTCCCACAACACAGAGGGCTGCGGGGCTTCTGATCTTTACCGACAACTGAGGAGTTGCTTCCATTTCACTGTGACCACCTTCTCAGCAGACCTTCCTCTGAGGACAGTAATTGAGCAAAAATCATCTAATGGCAGGAGCTTTAGTAGACTGAAAAAGAGACAGAGGGCAAAAATTTCCAGAAAACACACAATTTGTAATAACAATGTTCAGTTATCTGACTCAGCTGGTAGATCCTGCCTTATTTTTCAGAGCCTGGTCACGCTGATATATCAGATTTTCTTTACATTCCTAAATCCTGAGAAAAGATTCCAGAATGGTCTAATAAGGGAGGGGTCTGCCAGTACACACCCAGAGTCAGATTTAAAAAAGAAAAGTTTCAGCTTAATACCATAGCAGCTTTTTCTGACACAAACAAAACAAAACAAAAAACAAAACAATTATGTAGGCCCCACACCACTTCCCTTAGTTCCTGGACACCTAAAATCATTCTATTCTGTGCCTGGGAATTTGGCTGCCAAATTACCCAACCTTTTGAGGACCAGGCTTGGGAAAAAGGAGGAAGAAGAATGGATGGAGACACCACCATTTTTATTTTAGGTTGCATATTCTAGATGAAATAGAAAGAAGATGCAGAATGTAGAATCAGTGGAGTTGGACGAAGCAATGAGATATTAGCAAAGATGTTAGTTGTGGATCCAGCAAGTACCATTAATTTAAAAATTATAAAGATCTGTCATTATGCTATTAACTCCCCACATTTCGATAGAGAAAAAGGATCATCTTTCTTTAAAAGTTGCTTGTATAACAAAAAATACAATTTTCCATGATATAGAATTCTGGTGGGAAGGCTTATTTTATTCCAATTCAATTCGATCTGAAAGTTACTTAATAAAAATATAATAGAAGAAACTTGGAAATTAAAATGTGTACCTTACATTTAAGTTACATAAATGTCTCACATTCAAAACTGTTATTAAGCAGTTTGGTAGGCTTTTGATTAGATACTGCCCAGGACAAAGTAGCCGCATAGGTACTTGGTAACTGGAAGAGCTTAGAAGGGAAGGAATCCACTGTATTTCCTGAGAACTTGCTAGATGGTGGAGGAGAAGCCCCGGCGTGTCTCCACTGCTGGGCCAGCGATAAGGAAAGGCCTGCTCAGCCCAGCCTAGAGAGTAGGCAGACACTCTCTGAGCAGGAAACCCAAGGCCCACACCCAGGAGGTCTGGAAAAGATGCAGCATTCCCTTCGCCCCACACTGACCCCCTGTCCCTTCTTGCCCCTCAGGCCCTCCGTGAGATCCACATGCTCACTTTGTTTCGGTACCACTGGTCCAGGCCCAAGGGGAGCCCCCCCCCGCCCGCATGGCACGGGCATGCTGCATCCTTGTTCCTTCCCTCGGAAATGAATAGAGGGAAAGAGCTCCACAATGAAACCCCAGAGCAGGAAAGAGAACGGTGCTTGGGGATCACCGCTGCCCCATCAGCTGAGCAGCCACGGACGCATGTGTGGTTAGGGGCCAGGCACCTGGCGCGCTTCCCAGAGCCAATTTCCCAAGCGGTAGCAGCACTTTCTTTCCATCATGCCTGACCGTCAAAAGCCAGGGCTCAGGGTCTCTCCTCGTTCTTCTAGGGAGTGGCGGGACTGGTATGCACGTGGTATTTGTGTTGAAGAAGAAACACTGGCAGCAGAGGATTCTGGTCCTAAAACATTCGTCCCTCTTTCGATGGATGGGAAATTCCACTCTGTTCCATACCAGCTATGCACTTAAAATTCTTTATCTTTAAAAAAAGATTGGAGGAAGAGAACTGTGTCTGATGTTAACAAACTGTACGAACACAAGACTTAGAAATAAGAGTAGATTCTGCCAGGATGGTGTGGCTACTTGAAGGCTGCAAATTCTCCTGTGGAGGGAGGACAAGAGCTTGTTTTAAAAAGGGTGTTATCTCGAATAATCCAGAGACAGAACCCTCACTGCAAGGTGACTTCCTGCCACACAGGGTAGCTTACACACCCAGCAAGGTTTGACCAGAAACACCTGGCACTCAGGCAGGATGTCAGCTTAGACAGTCTGGAGAGGGCAGGCCAGCTGCAGACGTCCCAGGCGTGCTCACACACCAGGGTTCAAATCAAGCTGCCAACAGTCCAAAATTTCCCCCCAAACCCGACATATTAACTCGTTTTATTATTATAAGGCCTCCTTGAGGAAGGAAACAGCAGAAATTATCCTGAGGTCACATGCTTTGTTCACAGAACACAGCAGAAAAATCCAGGTCTTCTATTTTTTGATTCATTTTACCTTGTAAATGATTTTTAAAAAAAATCAAATAGAGGGGCGAGCCATAGTCCAGTGAGTAGGGCATTTGCCTTGCACACGGCCCGGCCATGCTGGCCCGGGTTCGATCCCGGCATCCCATATGGTCCCCGAGCACCGCCAGGAGTAATTACTGAGTGCAGAGCCAGGAGAAACCCCTGAGCATTGCCGGGTGTGACCCAAAAGCAAAAAAAAAAAAAAAAAAAAAAAAAATAGAGGGTCGGAGTGATAGCAGTGGGTAGGGGCGTTTGCATGTGGCCAACCCGGGTTTGTTCCCCCAAGCATTGCTGGAAATAATTCCTCAGTGCAGAGCCAGGAGCAGCCACTGAGCATCACTGGGTGTGGCCCAAAAACAAGATAAAAATCAAATAGAGATTCGTGTTACTGAATATTATTCACAGAAGAGGGAATACAGGGCAGGAGGAGGTGTGGCATAGCTCAGGGGCTGTTCCTGGCTTTGTGCTCGAAAGTGCTCCTAGTGGTGCTTAAGGGACCATATGTGGTGCTGGGGATTGGTTCCATGCAAGATAAGCAAGCACTTTGCCCTATGCTATGGGATCTACACATAAGGAATTCTTTAAACCAAGAAGTTCTTTCTAGATATTACACTATTTTAGTTGATTTAATTTTGGGTGTTGCATGCCTTCATTTTTCATCTACCTTCCCGTTGAGTCTAGAGGTCAGTTTTATCTGTTTTTTTTTTTTTTTGGGGGGGTATGGGTCACACTTGGTGATGCTCAGGGCTTATATCTGACTCTGCATTCGGAAATTGCTCCTGGTGGTGTTTTGGGACCATCTGGGGTGTTGGGATTGAACCCGGCAAGGCTGTGTGCAAGGCAACCACCCTAACCAGTATACTATCACTTAGCCCCTAGTGATAACTTTTGGGGGTTGGTCAACTAGTAATGATTGGAATTTAGTTAGTTTTAATGTAATTTTTGTTTGTTTGGGGGGGCCACAACCAGTGGTACTCAGGGCTTACTCCTGACTGTTCAGGGATCACACCTGGTGGTGGCCAAGGGGTCGTATATGGTACCTGGGATTAAACATGGATCAGCTGTGCACAAGGCAAACACCTACCTGCTGTACTATTTGCTGGCCCCAAACATGATTTTTAAATAAGTGGTTTCATATGGAGATCCCAGAAATCACTTATATGAATACATGTTTTTAAGTTCTCCGGAGCACCTTCCATTTTCTTTTCAATTTTTCTTTTCTTTTTTTTTTTTTTTTTTTTTTTGCTTTTTTGGGTCACACCGGCGATGCTCAGGGGTTTCTCCTGGCTCTGCACTCAGGAATCACTCCTGGCGGTGCTCGGAGACCATATGGGATGCCGGGAATCGAACCCTGGCGGCATGGGCCGGCTGCGTGCAAGGCAAGCGCCCTACCTGCTGGGCTATTGCTCCGGCCCTCAATTTTTCTTTTTGGGTCACACCCAACGATGCTCAGGGGTTACTCCTGGATGTTCACTCAGGAATTACTCCTGGCGGTACTCAGGGGACCATGTGGGATGCCGGGATTGAACCAGGTTGGCGCATGCAGAGGCAAACGTCCTACCCGCTGTGCTATCGCTCTGGCCACATTCCATTTTCTGATCATTGTTAAATTCCACCTGGTTATTTAGAGCATGCTGGCATGCTAAACAAACTCTAAAGCTGGTCCTTTAGAGTTTAGTAACTCGGTCAAGATTATACAGAACTGGAATGCAAATTCAAGTAACCCTAAAGTCCATGGGTCTAAATAATTAACAAGTTCCTAGACTAACATATTTGTACATGACTATATAACATATACGAATATATAACATATTCGTATATTCGTTCAATGACTAACATATTCATTTTCCCATTCTGAATCCTGATTCAGAATGGGAAGCAATAAAATAGGCTACCAAAATTCAGTTTTTTTTTTTTTTTTTTTGGTTTTATTTTTGCTTTTTGGGTCATACCCAGCAATGCTCAGGGGTTTCTGGCGATGCTCAGGGGTTACTTCCTGGCTCTTTGCTCAGGAATCACTCCTGGTGGTGCTCGGGGACCATATGGGATGCCGGGATCGAACCAGGGTCGGCGGCGTGCAAGGCAAACGCCCTCCCTGCTGTGCTGTCGTTCGGCCCCATAGTCTGCTGCTCTGTACACAAGCCCGTGTGCACCTGCCTCAGGTGGAGGAGGGAGACAGTCACAGGGAGTCAGCTAAGTCCCCCTCTCCTGGTGTGACTTTCAGGAAGTTCCTAAAGGATGAACGTTCTGGTATAGACACACTGTACTTCTTTCTGCAGTGCTAGGGGGATGACCCAAGGGCCTCACACATGCAGGACAGGTCCACTAGCACTGACATGCACCTCCAGCTCTGTGGCTGGGACCAGGAGGACCTCATCAAGATGCAATGCGAGTGCTCAGCTCAGTGAGCTCTTGAGCCCCGGATGGGTCTTCTTAAACGCTAAGAAAAATGATCACAGGGGGCCGGAGGCGATAGCACAGCGGGGAGGGCATTTGCCTTGCAGCGGCCAACCCGGGTTTGATTCCCGGCATCCCATATGGTTCCCAAGCACTGCCAGGGAGTGATTCCTGAGTGCAGAGCTAGGGAGAAACCCCTGAGCATTGCTGGGTGTGATCCAAAAAGCAAAAAAGAAACCAAAAAAAAAAAAAAAAAAAGGACTGAATTTTTGTCTCTGTCTCTCTAAAACAAGTGAACACACAGCAGGAAATTTCCTCTACCATTATCATTAACTAAGCGCTTCTTCTGTGGATCCACATTATCTAAACATCTTGGCTGCCCGATTAATTTCTTTGTTTTGGGGCCATCCATGGTGGTGCTGAGTTTACTCCTGGCCCTGTGCTCAGGGATCCCCCTGGAGGGGCTTGGGAGAGGATATGGAATGCCGAGGATGAACACAGCACAAGCTCCCTACCCCTTACTATGGCTCCAGTCCCTGCCCTTATTGTTACTACTATTATTATTATGTTTTTGCTTTTTTGGGTCACGCCCAGCAATGATGCTCAGGGATTACTCCTGGTTCTGCATTTGGGAATTACTCCTGGCGGTGCTCAGAGGACCATATGGGATGCCGAGGATTTGAACCCAGGTCGGCCACGTGCAAGGCAAACGCCCTACCCGCTGTGCTGTTGCTCTGGCCCCCACCCCTCGTTCTATTTTTAATGTCCCACAACTATCATTTCCAGAGGTTCCAAACTCTGGACTGTGTGTGTGGCCTCGGGGGCATGCTGCCAGGTCTGAGGCATGGCACACAAGTCTACCCAGCAGCCAGAAAGCTCAAAGTCTCTGAGCCGCACACTCTGACAAAGCAGACCAGTGGATAAAGGAAGAAAAAGCAGATGGGGTGGAGCGAAGGAAGGGAAGAAAACTGCCGAGACCAGGTGCTGCATATGGTGAGGCAGGCAGTGCACACGGTCCCGAGCATCATCAGGGCAGCCGGAGTACTGCAGGGAGCAGCCGCCAGCTCTCACTCCTCACAACCCCACACAAAAGGGGAGGTAAAAAGTAAGGCAAGTAAAACTGGGAGCTTCAGCAAGAACTCCTTTGATAAAAAGACTCTCAAGTTCTTTTTAATCTCTTTTTGCTTTTGGGACCACACCCAGTGATGCTTTGAGGCTACTCCTGGCTCAGAGCTCAGGAATTAACTCCTCACAGTGCTCAGGGTACCGCATGAGATGTTGGGAATCGGACATGGGTCAACTGCGTGCAAGGCAAGCGCCCCACCCACTGTACTATCGCTCTGGCCCAGACTCTCGGATTCTTGTACTTCAAAATGCCCCAAACTTTTGGACATTCCACACCAAAACAATTTTGCAACAACTACAAACTACATACTTGCTATCTAACCTATGAATAAATAAACCCCACATAGTAATTTCTAAAATCATATCTTTAGTGTTACTCGAAGATTTAGAAATTAAGCACTAGTTTTTCAACATGTGACATTCTTTAAATCCTTTATTTCATTTTTTTTAAGTACGAAAGGTTTTAAACCTTTTACTTTAAATGTAACAAACACTTTCTCATACTTTTATTCCTAAACCCAAAGTCATGAATCAATCCCTAAGAACAACAATTGCATCACTTTTTTTTTTTTTTTTTTTTTGCTTTTGGGTGCACACCGGCGTACTCAGGGGTTTCTCCTGGCTCTGCACTCAGGAATCACTCCTGGCGGTGCTCGGGGGACCATATGGGATGCCAGGAATCGAACCCGGGCCGACACAGGCCGGCCGCGTGCAAGGCAAACGCCCTACCCGCTGGGCTATCGCTCCGCCCAACAATTGCATCACTTTTAAGTGACCCAAAGGAGGGCCAACCGGTATGTAAACTTCTTACTGATTGGTTTTCTTATCATGGATAGTGAAATCCAACCAATTCAAACAAAATGTTTCAAAAAACTCATCTGCGGTACATAGAGCACACATAACATTTAAGTCAATAGTTCAAATGTAATTTTCTTCTTCATAAAATATGGCTTTATGCAAGTGTGATTTGTGTGCTGGGACAGTCACTGCCTGTGTTTAAAAATCACCCCAAAACATTAAGACAACTGCCGGGGAAAAGTGCTGGCCACAGGGGCAGTAGGGAGCTGGGGACACTGGAGGGTAGTGGACACTCGTAAAGGGATTGGTGTTGGAACACTAAAGAAGAACAATCACAAATATCTTGGGAACTTGGTAATCCATGGTGACTCTTTTTTTTTTGCTTTTTTGGGTCACACCCGGCGATGCTCAGGGGGTTACTCCTGGCTCTGCACTCAGGAATTACTCTTGGCGGAGCTCGGGGACCATATGGGATGCCGGGGATCAAACCCTGGGCCGGCCTGCGTGCAAGGCAAATACCCTACCCGCTGGGCTATCACTCCGGCCCCAATGGTGACTCCAATTAAAAAAAAATCGCCCCAAGTTCAGATCACATCAATGATGTATTTAAGAGGCTGCCTTAGTCCTCTGGGCTGACTCTGATTTCTTCCACTAAATGGTAACACTACTTCGTTCACTTCTGATCTCAGTAGGATTCAGGCTTACAGGAAGACTGTAGTGACTGGAGGGTCTGCACACGGAGAAAGTGTTCATTATTAGACAGTCTTAGGAATAATTCATTCTGTGAGATAAAAAAAAGCATTGGGGACGGGATGGAGCTCAGTGGCACACAGCAGCTTTGCCTGCGTGAAGCACTGAGATTAATCCCTGGCACAGAAAAGGGGAGGGAATGAGGGAAGAGGCTGGAGAGGGAGAGGAAGGAGGAGGGGTGGTGGGGAGGGAGGGAAGAGCCTCATTCATGCGGAGGAGAACTGTGCCAGACCAAGGCTCCAGAGAGCACAGGCCCTTTATGAAATACAAGGATAAGGGGATGGCGACAACTTTGACACCACAAGAGGTTAAGTCTAATCTACAGTAAAAATTAAAAAGAAAAATTCATCATCTGATTGTCTGGCAACCAGAATTATTTAAATAAAAAGCCAGATGCCAAAAATCCACAGAAATGATTGGAAGCTTCTTTTTTTGGGGAAGAGGCAGTACGTTTGGAAGGAAGTTTAACTTCTCTGTGTAAAGTCTGTCCTGCCTACTCAAAGAAATAGTAACAAGGCACTCCAACACTCCCCCTTAAAAATCCACAGTTTCACTTGCATTGAAGGTACAGTATCTTTGGTTACCCACAACCACAAGTCTCACAAAAATCCAGCCATTTATTTCTTCCTTTCTTTTTTGGGTCACTACCAGCAATGCTCAGGGGTTACTCCTGGCTCTGCGCTCAGGAATCACTCCTGGCACTGCGTGGGGGACCATATGCGATGTCAGGGGTTGAACCTGGGTCGGCCGCATGCAAGGCGAACACCCTACTGGCTGTGCATCACTCCGGCCCTCCAGCCATTTCTCTAAGGGACGGAGGACATTCCTATTTTCCATACTGTAAGAAAAAGCCACAAAAGGAGTAAGGCTGAAAACAGCCTTCCTCAGTCCTCATATCCAGGCAGGTGCATGGCAGCCACATGCAGGCGCGGCTCCGTCCTCTTGAGCTCTGAGTACTCGCACAAACAGTGTTCTCGGGGGCTCTGGGGACACTTCACAGCAAAGAACAGAAGGTGCAGGAGAAAAGTTTTACTGACATTTAATAATTAGCATAACCAAGTAAGCAAAACATACTCTGCACAGGGAAGGAAAGCCTCTGGAAGAGGCCCTACGACTGTTTGGCAATGTCTTTGCATCCAAAGACATCTGCTTATGGAAAAACCCAACAGTGAGGAATATTTTTGGGTCAGGAAAGATTTATATCCAGTCTTGAAGAACATATATGTTCTGTTCTTTGGTTCCTTTCCCAAAGAGGCATATTCTATCCACGAAAACGAAATACGTAAGTCAACACAGTTGATGCTCCTTTGTCCCTACCCTCTCACACGCTCACTCATTCAACTTCGTTCAGTGGACAGGAAGCGCACCATATCCCCCAGCCTGGATGGGTGTTTTAGGAGAAGCACAAGCATACAGACTGAAATCCTCCGTCTGGAAGCCAGCCCGATTCAAAGAGGGCTCTGATGCACTGCGGTGAATTTTTGGCAAAGAGCGGGCCAGCAGTTCAATAGAGGCGAGAATCTAAAAAAGAAAAAGGAAAAAATGAATGAGAATCTGGGTGGTAGAAACCTTTAAATGCTTGCCCCATCATGCTCTATAAAAAAAAAGCATTTCAATATTATATTGCTTTCACTCTTACCCTAAATGCCTGCAAAAATACCAAAAACCCCATTATTATTTTTTTGGTCTTGGGGTCACACCTGGCGATGCTCAGGGGATCATATAGGATGCTAAAGACTGAACCTGGGTGGGCTGTGTGCAAGGCAAGTGCTCTGCCCACTGTCCTATAGCTCCAGCCCAAAACCACAATATTTTCCTAAGAAGAAAATGGCTGGATTAGCACAGTTTTTACCTCTGTAAAATGGATGAGGAAAGCAACCCATTCCTAGATTTGCTTTATATTTTAGATCATCTGATGGTCTGGAACAGTAAATAATAATAATAAAAAAATTAAGCCAATTTAGACCTATGACTCTACCCCTGCTTTTTTGGGGTCACACCCGCAACGCTCAGGGGTTACTTCTGCACTCAGGGATTACTCCTGGCGGTGCTCGGGGGACCATATGGGATGTCGGGGATCGAACCTGGGTCGACCATGTGCAAGGCAAATGCCCTCCCCACTGTACTATTGCTCCGGCCCGGGAACCACAGCTTTTGACAGAAGCTGTGACCTGTGTATTTTTTTTTTTTTTTTTTTTTGCTTTTTGGGTCACACCCGGTGATGCTCAGGGGTTACTCCTGGCTCTGCACTCAGGAATTACTCCTGGAGGTGCTCGGGGGGACCATATAGGACGCCGGGGATCGAACCCAGGCGCCGGCACAGGCCGGGTGCAAAGGCAAACGCCCTACCCGCTGGGCTATCGCTCCCGCCCTGACCTGTGTATTATTGGAATGCTTGTCATGGTTAGTGTTAGCAGAACAGAGAAAGGTGATGTCACAAAAATATCTCAATTCTGATCATAACAGGCAAATATCCTAACAACACGAACAGTCGAAAGTCAGATGTACAGGGCTTTTAGCATCCACCTTGCATGGGTGGCCATGCGCAAGCTGTCCTTAGTCTGGGTCTTCCTGCGGGCACCCTGAAAGCAGTCCATGACCCTTGCCTTCCACTCAGGGCACTGCTCCGCCCTCTGCCAGCCTGACAGAGCTACTGTGACCTTTGTCACTTTACCATTCATGGTCAACATCCTCACATACCGCTAAATTCTTTGTTTATTTTGGGTCACACCTGGCCATGCTCGGCTGCGAATCCAGCTCAGTCTTCGAGGACACGCTTGGTGATTCTGGGGAAATCACACAGTGCCAGGGACTGAACCGTGGTCTCCCTGCACTCAACACACAGGCTCCGCCAGGTGCTAGGCCTGGCAGCTGAACTCCGGCGGGAGTGGCTCTGCAGCGAACTTCAAGCAAAGGGAATATGCGTGAGCTGCTCTTTCCATCGCCGGTCTTGTATAAGACCACAGCAGTCCTCACGTTAGTCTGCTCTGCTGTGCTGCTCTGCATTTGACTGATTTTAAAGCCTTTACCTAAGTTCGTTCACTACTTCTGTTTCCGTGGGGGAATCACTGACAGCCGTCGCTCATTTTCTGTTGATTATCTTTTACTTACTGATTTGTAGGAGTCCAGGTATAAGACAACTACATACTCTTTGTATACGTGCCACTATTTTATGTATTTATCTCTCAATGACATTTTTTTATTTTGCTCAGGGGTTACTCCTGGCTCTGCACTAGGAATTACTCCTGGCGGTGCTCGGGGATCATATGGGATGCCGGGATCGAACCCGGGCTGGCACAGGCCGGCCGCGCAAGGCAAACACCCTACCTGCTGGACTATCGCTCTGGTCCCTTACTCACCTTTAAGACTGACATTGCTTGGTAAGTATGAAGAAAGTCTTTGAAGGCTACATGAAGTCGGTAACAAAACAAAAGCTAAGACAGAGAATCCAGATGCTTGTTTACTTTCTTTTATTTGGGGGCTGGGGGGGCCACACTTGACAGTGCACAGTGGTTACTCCTGCTCTGCTCACAGCAATTACTCCTGACAGTGCCTGGGGAAACACACGGAATGCCGAGGTATCAAACCTGGGGCAGTCGTGTGCAAGGTCAACACCCACCCTGAGTACTATCTCTGTGATTCCAGCTGCTTTACTTTTGCAGAGCCTTGTAAAAGTGCATCCCCTAGCTCCCCCAAAAAATGCTGCTGTTCTACAATCTTTGTTTGGGAAACAGACTTTTCATAAACATGCTATTTCGGGGCCGGAGAGATAGCCCAGCGGGTAGGGCGTTTGCCTTGCACGCTGCCAGCCCATGCCGGCCCGAGTTCGATCCCTGGCATCCCATATGGTCCCCTGAGCACGCCAGGAGTAATTCCTGAGTGCAGAGCCAGGAGAAACCCCTGAGCATTGCCGGGTGTGACCCAAAAAGCAAAAAAAAAAAAAAAAAAAAAAAAACCCATAAACATGCTATTTAAAATTAAGTTTATATTTAAAAAAATTATAAGTAAATATCAATACCATAGACTTACTTTCTAAAACGGTAATTATTTGTGAAAGAAGCAACAAACAGGGGCCGGAGAAATAGCACAGTTGGGAGGGCGTTACCTAGGTTTGACCCCAGCATCTCATATGGTCCCGCAAGCACTGTCAGGAGTAATTCCTCAGTGTAGAACCAGGAGTAACCCTGGAGCATCGCCAGGTGTGATCCAAAAAGCCAAAAAAAAAAAAAAAACTCTTCATAAAACAGAAGAAACAAAAACCCACCACCCAGTTTGGAGGATTTCTGTAACTGTTGTGTAGAGGGTGATGAGGCCGGAACGACTGGAATGGTGGGATGGAGCTGTCTCTACTGTGGGCCTGGGAATGGTGAGCTGGAGCTGTCTCTACTGTGGGCCTGGGAATGGTGGGATGGAGCTGTCTCTACTGTGGGCCTGGGAATGGTGAGCTGGAGCTGTCTCTATGTGGGCCTGGGATCTACAAACGATCACGCGGAATGCAAGTCTGTGAGAGATGAGCACCGGAAGGGAGATGCTGGGCACCAGGACGGTTTCTCACCTGGGGAAGAGCGGCCTCTCCTCTCTCTTCTTCTTTAGGCACTCTGCCATCAACCTTTTCATGGCTTTCGGACAGTTACTCCGTACCTTACTGAGATCTGGTGACAGATAGCCTCGACCCACCATAAAAATTATCTGGGGAGAGAAAAAAAGGCAATTCATACAAACTTATAGCTAAACTGGAAGATACACGAACACTGAAAATGCAACCAACCATGTACTTATGACATGCTTACTTTTCTGTGTTACCTACGACTTGAATAAGAAGTTAAAGACCCAGGGGCGGAGCAATAGCACAGTGGGTAGGGTGTTTGCCTTGCACACGGCTGACTCAGGTTTGATCCTCAGCATCCCATATGGTCCCCGAGCACTGTCAGGAGTAAGCCCTGAGCAGTGCCAGGTGTGAGCGCCCAAAAAAAAAAAAAAAAAAAGAAGTTAAAGACCTCCTGGGGCTGGAGCGATAGCACAGCGGTAGGGCCTTTGCCTTGCATGAAGCCAACCCAGGTTTGATCGCCCGGCATCCCATATGGTTCCCTGAGTGCCACCAGCTGTAATTCCTGAGTGCAGAGTCAGGGAGTAACCTCTGAGCATCATCGTGGGTGCCCCCAAAAAGAAGTTAAAGACTCCCCACAGTGCTGTGTCTGGGGTTCGATCCATAGAGGAGCAGGTACCTGAAATCTAGGGGCTGGAAGCTGGAGTCTTCCTGGTTCCTGAACTCAGCCTCCCAAGATCTCCCTTTCTAGAAAGGGAATTCTACAATACAGGTTAAATCTGAGCTCTTCAACTTAAAAACTGCTGTACAGAGTACTTAATGTTATTAATCATACATTCCAATATATGTGCAGCAGGCACCAGAGTTAGTCTTTTTAGCAGTTGTCTTAGCATTTGCTTTTACACTTTTTCCCCCTTTTTCATTTCTAGGGTCACACCCAGGTGTGCTTGGGGTCACTCCTGGTTGGGCTTGGAACAATATGCGGTGACAGGGCTCAAACCCAGGTTGGCGGCATGCAGGGCAAGTGCCCTATCTGCCACACTCTCTCTCCACCCCTTTATAAACTTGTCACTAAAACTACTCAATAAAAATTAGTGGGGGTGGGGGTGCGAAATAGAGAACTACGTTAAAATGTCTAGTAACTTCTCCAGAGAAACACCAAGTACAGGAGGAACACCAGAACCCAGCATGAGCGGCGGGCAAGGCAGTGAGTCTTCGGAGGGCAGAGTGCAGCAGGCCTGTAGGTCAGAGATGGTCGTGCTCCTGACAGCCCCACCCAAACCGACCAATCACGGGCGAACTACATTTGTCAAGTACAGAAGTGAGATGCTTTGTGTGTGTGTTTTTAGGTTTTATTTTTCCCTTTTTTGAGTTACACCCGGCGATGCTTGAGGAGACTGTATGGGCTGCCGGGAGCCGGCCACATGCAAGGCAAATGCCCTACCCACTAGACTATCGCTCTGTCCCCTCAATTGTGTGTGTGTGTCTGGGGTGGGGGGTTGTCTTTTCAGGTCACACTCGGCAATGCTCAGGGGTTAGTTCTGCTGGCTCTGCACTCAGGAATTACTCCTGGCAGTGCTCGGGGGACGAAATGGGATGCGGGATTGAACCCAGGTTGTCTGCGTGCAAGGCAAACGCCCTCCCTGCTGTGCTATCGTTCCACCCCTGCAGACACATTTTGTTGTTGTTTTTGGGCAATAGCTTGGGTGCTCAAGGGTCACTCCTGGCTCTGTGCGCAGGAATTGCTGAGGATGGAATCTGGGTCATTTGTATGCAGGGCAAGCACCTTATATGCTGTACTATTTCTCCGGTTCCTGCAATTACATCTTATGCAGGCTTAAGATACCAGATTAAGGGTCAGAGCGATAGTACAGCGGGAGGGTGTTTACCTTGCATGTGGCTGACCCGGGATGGATCCCTGGCATCCCATATGGTGCCCTGAGCACTGCCAGGAGTAATTCCTCAGTGCAGAGCCAGGAGTAACCACTGAACATGGCAGGGTGTGACCCAAAAAGAAAAAATACATTTAAACTAAAGATACCAGATTATCAAACTGGAAAGTTAGTTATATTTCAAGATCTGCACGTTGCTATTACTGCCAGAACTATACGAAAAATTTCTAAAAATTGTCATAATATCGAGATATTTATGACCTTATGCTGACTCATGGCCCAACACTTCTTCCATAGCTGAAGGCGTTACACAAATAGTAAAATAAAGCCCAAGGTGAACAATTTACCTGATCTCTGTTGTTGATGTTGGAGTAAGGTAACTGTCCCGTCATCAGTTCATACAGAACAATCCCAAAAGCATATACATCTGACTGAAAACTGTAGGGGTTTTTATCTTGCATTCTTATTACTTCTGGTGCCTGTCAGAATGAAAAAGAAAAATATTCCAGTCGCTTCTTCATTCCACTGGATAAACATCACAAAATAAACTATTACCATTTCCAGAGAAATGTTTTTCATCATCAATCCACCTAGTAGGTAATCCATTCTTTAATTAAAGTCCAAGATTAAGAGAAAATTCTATAAACATTAATGCATTACTAAGATTTTTCACTGTTTTACAAGGCATCTCTCTCTCTATACAATGTACCACTATACCACTGAATTCAAGATTCATTACTCTGTCAAGTAAGAACCAGTTCCTGCCTACCACTCCTGACAGAGCTGAGAAACACTGGACTGTGGTTACCTTTACAGGTAGCAATCACTATGGGAATTGTCTCAGAAATTAAAGTTTTCCACTGGTATGGTTAAGCTTCATCTCAATGGCACCTAAGACAATAGTGCTTAACATCTGAAAATGGATGAACTCAATTGCCTTTTCTTTCTCCACAAGCGATATAAATATGCTCCCACAATTTATTTATTTACTTATTTATTTGTTTTTTTCTAAGCCAGTCAAATTCAGCAGTGGAGGGGTTGTATACCAACTTTAGTGATACCAATGTGAATAAGTTCTGATAACCCACTACCATTGGACCAGCCTCCCATAATTTATTAACAAAAGGAAAAGACAGCACAGGGATTTATCAGAGGACGGTAAAAAGGACCTTCTGCTGTTCAAGTCCTATTTGTTCACGTCTGCACGTGTCATCTGCCGTATTCATGAAATCTCGACATCTAACAAATGGTTGGTTAAGTGTCAAAATCAAAGTTTTCTTCTTTTATCATTTCTTCTATAGTGCTTCAGTTGTAAGGAATTAGTGAAATCATAAGATATTAATAAAACAGTCATTTGATACCAAAAGGATTAACCCTACAAATATGGCTAGAGGGCCTGTAGCAAGATTCCTCTGGATGGTGGGAGCACAGCGGTCAGCTTCCTTTGCAAGGGCAGGGAAAAGGCGCTGTTCAGCAGCTGCCCACCGCTCCATGCGCAGTGACATCCCAGCACATTCAGTAGAACATTTGAGTCTGGGGCTGGGATCCCAGCGCTGCTTGCTGGTAAGGCTCCCTTGAGAACTGCAATGCCACACCAGGTTGAGCAGCTGAGGGCACCGCCGGCAAGCGGTAGAGGGGAGGCACCCACCGGCTCTGGTCAGGGTCCGTGCAGTGGACTGCATCTCTTTCAGATGTAAGCCAGAGACTGCAGTGCTGGCTTATGTCTGACCAGCACATGCTGCCAGGCTGGATCCAATGGACACACAGAGGTTTCAAAGCCTGGGGACCAGCTAACACATTGGTGGAGGAACGGCATTCAGAGACGAGGTTTCCCTCACTGTGTCAGCAGAGAGCTAGACGAAACCTGTCTCATCTATTTATAAGAACCGCAGGACCGATCCTCAGGGAACTTATATAAAAGTTTTGACAAAGAGGTCTCTTTCGCCACATAATAAATAATGCAGAGGCTGGAGAGATAGTACCATGGGTAGGCATTTGCCTTGAATGCATGCATGCAGCTAATGCGGGCTTGATCCCTGGCATTCCATATGGCGGCCCCAAGCACCGTCAGCAGAGATTCCTGAACACCACCGGGTGAGGCTCCAGAGAGTCACATCACATTAGACCAGGCACATTCTTCTCCCCTAGCTTACAAATACTCCTTATTGTTTCTGAGGAACTTATTCACCCATCAAAGGGACTGAAGCTATTCTCTTTGTCCTAAAACTCAGCTGAGTCAAACAAGGGATGCCCCAAAGCAGGCACCAACTAAAAATTAAAAGATAATGAGAACTTCATGTTAGTAATAATAACCTACTAAATATCTGAAGTCTGTGGAAAACGACGTCTGGTTGGGCCTAATTCTCCTACACTCGTTCAGTGCACCTTTCAAATATGTATACTTTTTTTTTCTTTGTAATTTAGGCACTGCAAAAGAAAAACTCATTTAGATTTACAAAGTTCTCTGAGGCTGCACTTCCATTTTCGAGGCCAAGGAGGGGGCCTGAGGCTCTGCTTCTAGGGCTAAGTGAGTCGGGCCCCAGCTCACAAACCGTTTCAGAGTCACGATACACATGAAAGAAATCTAGCTAACTCTAAGGACTGACACAGAAAGGGTGTGAGAAACCTAATGTCAGCTCCAAGGACAGAGACTTGGAGAGTTAGGAAAGTGCAGGTCAGAGTTAGCCAGGCACCTGTAGGGACACACACCTCCCAAGTCCAGCACACACCGATACCCCGCGCCCTGAACTCCTCCCTTACCCGATCCACTTAACTGTCAGGAGAACTCGGAGATGAAACTTAGGCCAGACTAACTCGGGACACTACCATGAAACCCCCTTGAGGACTGCCACAGAGCTGAGAGACGGTGGGCAACTCTAGCTCCCCAAATTCTGGCAGCTTCCCTGAGACCGAGGATGCTGCCTCGAAAGCTCTGACTCGGGACAGTCCATGTTCAGCTCTGAGCGGCGCTGGCAAACGCTTTGGTCTCAGGACCCTTTCAGTTTTAAAAGTTATTATTTAGGCACATAAGCCATTTCTTTTGTGGGGGGGACACACTCAGTTTTTGCAGGATTTACTTCTGATCGTTCTTGTGGGTCGGGGGATGAATCGTGGGCGGTCATGGACAAGGCAACTGTCCTACCTATTGCACTATCTTTCCAGCCCAGCCCAGGAGTCGGTTTCTGTGGAATTGGTTTATGTAAAGAAATAGGGGCCTGAGCGGTAGACAGTGGATAGGGCGCTTGCCCTGCACAAGGCTGACCTGGGTTCGATTCCCAGCACCCTAAATGATCTCCCAAGTTCACCAGGAGGAATTCTTGAGAACAGAGCCAAGAATAGCCCCTAAGCACCACTGGATGTGTGCCCCCGCCCCTAAACAAAAAATAAGATGTTTAATATTACATGAAACTGTCAGGTTTGGCGCGATAGCCCAGCGGGTAGGGCGTCTGCCTTCCACGTGGCTGGCCCATACCGGCCCGGGTTCGATCTCCGGCATCCCATATAGTCACCACCAGGAGTAATTCCTGAGTGCAGAGCCAGGAGAAACCCCCTGAGCATTGTCGGGTGTGACCCCAAAAAAAAAAAAAAAACTGTCACTGAGAAAATGAATCTATACACAAATATATGTCACTTTGGACTCGGCCACACGTGGAGGAACTCTGGACCAGAGCGGGTGCCGATGACTGAACTGGGTTGATTGTGTATAAGGCAAGCACTTTACTGCTCTACTATTGCTCTGACCCTAATTATTTTTAAATGTAATAAAGTAATGTGTGTGTAAGTCAGGCACTTTACCTGCTGTGCTATTGCTCCTGAAATAACTGTTGGGTGTTAGTGAAGACATTCCCCGCCCTTTTTTTTTACATGAAAAGCAACTCTATTCTCAAGAAGAAAATCTCTTGAGTGAGAGGGGTCCTTGATTCCTGTGGAATGGGCTGACAAGTGCAGGCTCTGGAGGAACAAGCAGGGCCAAGTGCTTGCTGGGACAGGGTGGGGTGCCCAGGGCGGCTGCCTGTCCGCTTCCCCGGCTTCTCGGACCTCCCTTCCACACACACAGCAGGAACAGACCATGGGGCTCTCCCTGCAACCTGCCCGCACCCCACACCTCCTTCCTCTCTCAGCTGCTCTGTAATGATTATTATTATTATTATTTTGGCTTTCTTTGTTCATACCTAGAGATGCTCAAGGCTTACTCCTGGCAGTGCTCAGGGGACCATATGGGATGCTGGGGATGGAACCTGGGTCAACACATGCAAGACAAATGCCCTACCCACTGAACTATCGCTCCAGCCCATTGCACGGTACTTTTTGTGTCTCTGAGGTATAAAGAGCGAAACAGCCTTTCTATCTACAGACTTCTAACACTGCACAATGGTTTGCAGTAGCAGGTTGTGTAAATATGAGACTCTTGTTCTTTTTTTTGGGGGGGAGGGTGCCACACTCGGTGGTGCTCAGGGCTTACTCTTGGCTCTGCACTCAGGGATCATTCCTGGTGAGCTCAGGGGAACATATGGGATGCTGGGGATCAAAGCCGGGCTGGTTGCATATAAGGCAAGTGCACTACCCACTGTAGTATCTCCGATCCTAGAATACTTGAAACTTTAGAGACAATTCAGAATCAAATTTAAACCATTTTTATAAAACACATAATTGTGCTGAAATAAACTTGTTTCATAATGTTTTTAAAGATAAAGAAAAAAAGTTTGAAGCTACACATGTTACAAAACAAAACGAAACCCGAAAGGCCTTCACACTGACTCTGTGAACACTAAGAAAGGCGAGTGCAGCTGACACCTTCAGTTACTTTCTGGTAACTCAGCAGCATCTCAGGATCCCCAAAAGTTAGCGGAGTAATCGGCTCAATTCTTACCATCCACAAAATGGATCCCGACAACTGTTCAAACTGATGGGAGCCACTCCACCGAGATTTCACTGTGGCGAGGCCAAAATCACCTATTTTCACTGTGAGGTCTTCATGAAGAAAAATATCTGAGGTGTAGTCAGTAAAGGAGAACCACTGATGCCATTTTCCTATCAAGAATGGGCGTCATGGACACCTTAGGCACGAGCTCCAACCGCAACACTCCTCGACAGACCGTTCTTTGCACCTGGGTGGTACTTTCGGCATTTCCCATCAAACCAGTCACGTGGGAAGGGAAATGAGGCTGAGTGTAGGACCTGAGAAAGAGTGAGGGTCTGTCACAAGCATCTGGGAGGCCCTGGACCATTTCCTGGTGGCCCAGCATTCACCGGGCATGCTGGGAGAGCCGGAACAGCCCTTCCCTGCACCAGAGGTGTTGTCAGGATGGACGTGAATGTGAGCTGAGTGAAGGGGAAAGAGTCTTGGCTCGTCTCGCCGCAGGGTTAGGTAACTGCAGCTTCAGAGCGCTCTCCACGGCTCAGAACCGGGACTAAGGGCGGAGATAAGGAGGCAGACAGCTGCGAAACCCAGCCCAGTGAAAGCCCTACTGTTACGAACACCTGTGAAGCTCACCCAGAAACCCACAGCCTGTAGTGCCTGCTCCACTACATTCTCATGCAGACCCAGCTAGGAATTCTCCTTACAGCATATCGAACTTGGCCAGAAAAATCCAGTTTACATTATGTGAAGACAAAATATACACAAGAACAAGTCAGGATGTTGTCAAAGTTTCTGGATGAATTTCAAGGAAGGATACTATTACTCTTGAGGTCTCTGTGGATGATTGACTTGGCGTGTAAATAACTGAAAAACAAAACATCATTTTAACCTGGGGAGGGCTAAAGGCAAAGGTTCCACAGAACATATTTAGGGGCATAAATAAACACACAGAATTACGATATAACTACTAAGTGTACATTGTGATAAAGCTTTTACATAAGATAGATTCAAATTACACAAATTTAGGATTATAGGAATGTATTTTTAGTATAGTAAACCACAGTCTTGTTTGAAAGGACTCTGCTTAGGTTTTTTGCCATTTACCAATATCGAATCCTTATTCCCATCATTTATCCTATAAGATATCCCCTGATGTTTAATTCTACCTCTGACCAATTCTCCACTTCTGAATCCACACCCCAAATGAACTTTATATTATTCTCTAATTAGTCACACCCATCTTTACAACTGAACACAGATGCTGATTCTGGAGTGAAGTTTTCTTAAGCCTAGCTCAACAAACATTAACTTTCCCTGTTAAAACTTCCACAATAACAGCTCAAGGATGGTGTTCGTGAATGTTTTTGGAGGCGGCCCACACCTGCCTGTCTCAGTCCTCGGGGATCACTCCTGGAGGGTCGTGAGGGCCATATGTAGGGCGAGGTCTGAATTGGGGTCAGCTGCATGCCTTATATCTCTGGCTCTTTTAATGAATAATATGTTTTTTTTTGTTTGTTTTTTTGGGTCACACCGGCAATGCTCAGGTGTTTCTCCTAGCTCTGCACTCAGGAATTACTCCTGGCGGTGCTGGGGGACCATATGGGATGCCGGGATCGAACCCAGGCTGGCACAGGCTGGCCTCGTGCAAAGGCAAACGCCCTACCGCTGGGCTACCGCTCCGGCCTCAATGTTTAAATCAACTATCTTACCCCTGGAACTGGATTCGTTGAGTACATGGAGGAAAGGGCTATGTGTAACTTATTTCCATTTATATGCTTAAATACTAGGCATGTAGTCAGAAAATATAAACTTTCAATTAAAAATTGTTTTTTTTTTTCTTTCTTTTTTTTTTTTTTTTTTTGCTTTTTGGTCATACCGCGGCGCTCAGGGGTTACTCCTCGCTCTGCACTCAGGAATTACTCCTGGCGATGCTCTGGGGACCATGTGGGATGCCGGGATCGAATCCGGGCCGGCACAGACCAGCTGCGTGCAAGGCAAACGCCCTACCCGCTGGGCTATCGCTCCGGCCCCGAAAAATTGTTTTTCTTTATTCTTAGACTAAAACCCAGCAAAATCATTTAAATGTTTTACTGTATCACTGTATCACTTGCCTTCCTGTTGGTCATCAATTTGCTCGAGCGGGCACCAGTAACATCTCCATATGTCCTGTCTCATGCTAGTAGAGCCCAAGGGCACCTGCTTGCTCCAGGAACATAAAGAACCTCAAACCATTCCATCAGGTCATGAGAATGAGGTCTATAATTGTTACTGGTATTTGGCATATCAAATATGACACGGGTAGCTTGCCAGGCTCTGCCGTGTGAGCCTGTCAAATCACTCACATCTAACTCTCCCGTAAGGGGCACTGTTCCGTAAAGAATGTTGTTCTTCCATATTAAATGATAATTATTTCTAATATTCCATTTTACATGCACTTAAATTTAAAAAAATTACAAAACTCTTAATGGTAGTTTTCTGCATAAAACATTCCAGCACTGGGGCTAGAGCAATAGCACAGTGGGGAGGGCATTTGCCTTGCATGTGGCCAACCTGGGTTCAATACCCGGCATCCCATATGGCCCCTTGAGCACCAACAGGAGTGATTTCTGAGTGTAGAGCCACAACCAGTGGTGCTTAGGACTTACTCCTGGCTCTGCACTCAGGGATCACTTCTTTAGAGACTGGAGGACCTTACGGTATGCTGGGGATCAAACCTGGGTCACCCATGTTCAAGGCAAGTGCGATAGTTGCTACACTATCTCTCTAGCGACATCAAAATAGAGGAAAATCTTTGTTTTACAAAATTGTGGGTCTATTCTAATCATCACATTGCTATACATGATTTGGGGCCAGTTTGTGTGTGTATATAAAGAAAGCTGGCTAGATTTATTTTTTTAATATACGTCAACTACTGTTGTGTGTTACTTCTGGCTCTGTGCATGAGGAGTCACTCCTGGAAATGCTCAGGGTCAAATCCAGATCTCACTCTTTCCTGTGCATGCTACAGCATGCTGAGATTCGGACTGGGATGAAGCAAACCTTCAGGTTAATTTCTAAGTAGAAAGCTGGTCTAGAGTCCGAGTGATAGCACCGTAGGTAGGGCGGCCGACCTGGGTTCGATCCCGGCATCCTATATGGTCCCCTGAGCACAGCCAGGAGTAATTCCTGAGTGCAGAGCCAGGAGTAACCCCTGAGCATCACTGTGTGTGACCCAAAAAGAAAAAAAAGGAAGCTAAATAAAATAAAAAGCCAAATAAAAAATTTTAAAAAGGAAGCTAAATAGGGGCTGGAGGCGATAGCACAGAGGGTAAGGCGTTTGCCTTGCATACAGCTGACCTAGGTTAGATTCCCAGCATCCCATATGGTCCCCCAAGCACTGCCTAGAGTAATTCCTAAGTGAAGAGCCAGGAGTAACACCTGAGCATCGCTGGGTTTGACCCAAAAAAAAAAAAAAAAAAAAAAAAAAAAGGAAGCTAAATAAATAAGAATATATCTACACGAGTAAAGCCAACTAAGTTGTAAATCAGTAACAAAAATAGCTCAATCTCCACACACATTTGGAGAAATATATGCTGTGGAGAAATTCTACACAACACACTTCTTTATAGACCATGTCAAATAACTAAAAAGGGAAATTGAAAAAAAAAGAGTGCATCGTCAACATGGCTGGAGGGATAGTACAGCGGGGAGGGCATTTGCCTTGCACATGGCTGACCTGGGTTCAACCCCTGCATCCCATATGGTCCCCTAGCACAGCCAGGGGTAACTCCTGAGTGCAAAGTCTGAAGTAACCACTGAGCATTGCTGGGTGTAGCCCCCAAACAAAAACAGAAATAGAAACAAAAGAATGTATCATCGGGCCAGAGCGATAGCCCAGTGGGTAGGCGTTTGCCTTGCACGTGGCCGGCAGCCCCGGCGATCCCATATGGTCCCCCCGAGCGCATCGCCGGGTGTGACCCAAAAAAGAAAAAAAAAAAAGAATGTATCATTAACAGACTTACATGGTATTGATAAAATAGCCCCCAAAAAAAATTTAATTTACAAAACCAAACACAAAGTTAGAACCATACCACCTAACTTGTAATGGTAAAGTAAATGGAAACAAAGATTATCTTTACAATAACTATTCCTGGAACTACTGGACACTTGATCTTTCCCCTTTAAGTTTCATCAGTAAATATTTGAGATGAGAGCCTTCTACTGAGACTATACCACCTACACGGCAGAACCTGGCAATCTACCCGTGTTTTATTTACTTGTTATGCCAAAAGCTAGTAACAATTATGGACCTCAGTTCCATGACCTGAAGAATGGTTTCAGGCTCCTCCTGTCCCTGGAGCAAGCAGATGCCCTTGGGTTACACTTGCTTGTGACAGGACTTATGGGGATATTACTAGTGCTCGTTAGAGCAAATCGCTGAACAATGGGAAGACATACAGTGATACTGGACACCTATGTGGAAAAAAAGAAAAGTACTTCTCCCCCTGACTGTACTGTATTACTGTATCACTCTATTCCCATTCATCATCAATTGGCTTGAGCAGGCACCAGTAACATCTCCATATGTCCTGTCTCATGCTAGTGTAGCCCAAGGGCATCTGCTTGCTCCAGGAACATAAAGAGTCTCAAACCATTCCATCAGGTCATGGGAATGAGGTCTAAAATTGTTACTGGTATTTGGCATATCAAATACGACACGGGTAGCTTGCCAGGCTCTGCCGTGCGGGTGGCATACTCTTGTAGTTGGTATCTTTGGTTTAAATCAGGAGAGAAAACAAGTGAAAAAGAGTGCATGGCTTGCATGTAGAGGGCTGGGCTTTAACTCAAGCACCATCAGAAGAGACCTCTTGAGCACTTTTTGTGGTTTTGGGGCCACATCCAGTGGTGCAAAATACAACCTGAAGTAGAACAAAGTCTAAGAAAAGCACAAGCTGGGGCTGGAGTGACAGCACAGTGGCTAGGGTGCTCGCCTTGCAAGAAACTTAACCAACACCCAAATGGTCCCGAGCCCCACCAGGAGTGATGCCGAGCACTGAGCCAGGAGTAGGCCCTGAGCACAGTTGGGTGTAGCCCCAAAATAAAAATACAATGAGGCTGGAGCAATAGCACAGCGGGTAAGGCGTTTGCCTTGCACACGGTCGACCCAGGTTCAAACCCTGTCATCCCATATGGTCCCTCCAGCACTGCCAGGAGTAATTCCTGAGCGAAAAGCCAGGAGTAACCCCTGACCGTCGTCGGTGTGACACCCCCCAAATAAAATGAAGCATTTTTTGGGGGGGATGTCACACCCAAAAAAAGAGGCATGAGCCAAAAGACACCTTTAATGCAAGAGGAGTACTACCACCCTCTAGTACTTGCAGTTTTTAGAGCACTTTAAATTATCTGGTTTCAAAACCTCATGCTTCTTTGTGAGGCAGGCTTTGTAATTCAGGGCTGGAGAGACAGTACAGTGGGCAGGGCACTTGCTGTGCTTGCAGCTGACCCTGGGACCATTCCCTCACACTCTATATAGTCCTGAGTTCCATCAGGAGTGATCCCTGAGCTCAGAGGCAGGAGAAAATTCTCTTCACAGCTGCCCCCAAACATCACCTTCCTCCTTCCTTACCAAAAATAAAGCAGCAGTAATTCCAGTTCTGTACATGGAAAAATTCAGAGCTCAGAGAACCTCAATGGTGTAAATCAGAGACAAGGCAGGACAGGGCATCGGTTTTGAGTACGGAACTGGTTTGAAGTTATAAAAATATTTCCTCCAACCATGTAATCTTGTTTACTCCTGCATAAATTCTCTAAGCTTTGGATTCACAGCCTACAAAACAGAGATAATGTTTACCTTTATGAGGCCTTTCCTTATTTCCTACATGTTTACTGAAAGCACAATGTGCTAATCAACTAAGTCCAGTGCTGGACAAGCTAGCACCGCCAGGATTGATTACTGAGTGCAGAGCCAGGAGTAACCCCTGAGCATTGCCGGGTGTGACCCCCCCAAGAGAAGAAAAAAAAGTCCAGTCTTGGAGATAAACCGGCTTTCAAAGACAGCGTTGCAGAAGAGAGGGATACAGGGACAGTGAGGGCACGGAAGGGCCAGCAAGGATACAGCCTGAAGGCTCTGTGCTCCTCATGTACCCATGCGAGCAAGAGTGCCAGAGAAGCCGCGAGATCTGAGCAGGGTTAGGGAATGGCCATCATGCTGGGCAAGGCCTCTCGGAAGGCCTAGGATTCTCCCTAGGGGGATGTGAGCTGCAGGAATGAAGGCGCTACTGCCATTAGACCCAACTGCATGACTGCTCTCACGGCCCCTTTTCCTTTATGGAGGCAGGGACTGAACCCAGGGGCCCCACGGGTACAGCGTGAGCTCAACTGAGCAACACTCTCTCTACCCTTCCTCGGAGCAGGATGACACGGCGGCAGTGCTGAAAAAACTGCTGCTTGGTAAAGGTGGGGTCGAGGCCAGAACCAGGAGAGAGAGAAAGGGCGGCTAGGTGAGGCGGTGTAGGTAAGGAGTCAGGCTAGGTGAGGACATGCTGTAGCTTCTAGATCGGGCTGAGAGACAGTGCAGGGGTTAGGGGTTTGCCTAGCATGCGGCTAACTGATCCCTAATACCACCTCATTCTTGAAGTACTCCCCAGAACAGCTCCTGAGGACAAGGTGGAGCCCCTAAACCACACACACACACACACACACACACACACACACACACACACACATACACACAGTGGAGCCCTTAAACCATACCCAAACAGGCAAAGGTTCTACATGCACACACACACGCACACACGGTGGAGCCCCTAAACCATACCCAAACAGGCAAAGATTCTACACGCGTTCACGCACGCACACACACACACACACACACACACACACACACACACACGGCGGAGTCCCTAAACCATACCCAAACAGGCAAAGGTTCTACATGCACATGCGCGCCTGTGCACGTGCGTCTTGCACACACACACACACACACACACACACACACACACACACACACACACGGTTTGGGGCCACACCCAGCGATGCTCTGGGCTTACTCCTTGCGAGGGATCACACCTGGCACACTGGGTGTTGATGATCCAACTTCGGGTTGGCTGCAAGCAAGGCCAGTGCTGTACCCACTGTCCTGTCCTCTCCAGCTCCCTCCAGCTGTACCTGAGAGATGGCCCTAACAGCGGCTGACAGTAAACTGTAGATTGTGGGGATGAAAGAGGGAACTCACAGATAATGAGAAAACATGAGACATGAGCAGCTGAAACAACAGAGCTGTCAATCACTGAGGTGAAAACGTAAGAGCAGACTCGCAGGAAAGACCAGGCGCTCTGTTTCAACACATTCGGCGCAAGGGGGTCCACGGGCAGACAGTCTGTCACGACATCCTAGAGTGCGGAGGAAATCATCTGGCTGGCACCTGGCATAGAAATTCTACTTAAACGGTGCTTCAAGTCACAAAGTGGGCTGAGATCACCAAGGGAATGGAAATAGCTGGGGCAGCCCAACATTCAGAGAGGTCAGGGGGCTGGGCAGTGGCAGCTAATAAGCAGGAAGAAAATCAGGAGAATGTGTTTCTAAAGCACGTAATTAAAACCAAGTCAGGCTGTTAAAAAACTAAGAATAATTGATCTAGGAGGCTACCCCAAATCTCCTATCTCTGAAAACGCCCTGGGGCAGACCCTACTTAGACCACAGTTGTCTTTAAAGGTCTGGCAGTGCCTGGGGATGCAGGCTGGACACTGGAGAAGGATCCTCCACACAAGCTCTCCAGCCCCGAGAACACATTTTACATACCAAGGGCTTAACAAGTTTCCACGAACTGGGGTACGATCAGCTGCTTTTTGTTTCTGAGGTAAGTGACACAATGGAGAATTTAACCACTTGAGCTGAGCAACATGGACACTGTTGGGGTTTCACGGAAACCTGATTAGAATGGCAAGGCCAGGGTGGAGGGGAGGAGTGACGACCAACAATTCTGAGGATGCTTTCTGTAACAGAACTGTATGGTGATGGCTGGCGAGAGCGGAGGGCTCCTATGGGGCTGGAGACAGTATAGGAGGTAAGGCACTTGCGGGTTTGAATACCTGGCACAACCTCAGCCCCCGAGCCCCACCATAAACAAATTTAAAAGAGAGCGAGAAGGGACCACTATAACTTAAGTTTATTTGTTTATATTGGGGATGGATGACACCCAACTGGTGGTGCTCAGGGGTTACTAAGGCTCTGTCTGGGGACCATGAAGTGCTGGGGATCAAACTCTGGCCTCCTGTGTACAAAGCACGTGCTCAGTGCTGGAGAGACAGCATAGTGGTTAAAAGCAACCTCGCATTCGCCCAACCATGGCATGTCTCCCAGCACTGCCTGTGGTCCCTTGAACGAAGACAGGAATGGGCCCTGGGCACTGCCAGGGGCTGCCCATCCTGTCACCTCCCAGTGAAATACCCAGCATTGGGGCCAGACTGACAGTCTCGTGGGTAGGGCTCTGTCTTGCATGCGGCTAACCTGGGTTCGATTCCCCAGCATCCCATATGGTCCCCCAAATACTGCCAGGAACAATTTCTGAGGGTATAGCCAGGAACAACCCCTGAGCATTGCTGGGTGTGACCCAAAAAGAAGCGGGGGCGGAAAAAAAAAGCGAAAGAAATACCCAGCATGTACTCAGGGCATTGAGCTCTCTCTCTAGTCCTTTTTCGTTATGAAAGCGCTGGGGTAGAATTGTTGAAAGAACAGGATGATAAGCATTCAGCCCAGAGTGAACAGCTGCCAACTTTCTGCCACGTGTGCATTTTAAGAAGGATGTTTTAATGGGGAGAAGAAACGCACAGAAACTTCAACAAGGAAGAAATTCGAATGGCCAAAACACATATGAAAAAAATGCTCATCATCACTAATCATCAGAGAGATGCAAATCAAAACAACAATGAGATAATCATTTACACCACAGACAGTGGCACATATTCAAAAGAGCAACAACAACAAGTGCTGGCGTGGATGTGGGGAAAGGGGGCACTCATCCATTTTTGGTGGGAATGCCGGCTGGTACAGCCTTTCTGGGAAAACAATATGGACATTCCTCCAAAGACTAGAAATTGAACTTCCATTTGACCCAGCCATACCACTCCTGGGAATCTACTCTGGGAAGCCAAAAATACACAGCGGAAACACCATCCCTACTTTTATGTTCATAGCAGCATTATTCACAATAGCCAGAATCTGGAAACAACCAGAGTACCCTAGAATCGATGACTGGATAAAAAGCTTTGGTACATCTACACAATGGAATACTATGCAGCTGTTAGGAAAAATGAAGTTATAAAATTTGCCTACAAATGGATGGACATGGAGAAGATTATGTTGAGTGAAATTAGCCAGAAGGAGAGAGACAGATACAGAATGACTGCATTTATTTGCATGGCATAGATATATGTGCATATTGTGATGCCAATATCCAAGGTCAAGTGAAACATGACCTTGTATCAGGAGGTCTTGTCAAGGGTGGAAATTGTCACAAATGTGTATGAGTTAGAAGCTGGGTAGGACAGAGAATGGAACAGTGTGCTGACAATTGTCGAGGGTACTAGTGCCAACCTAGAACTGAGCATTAAATACAGGCAAAAGATACACCAAAAAATAAAAAGAAGCTTTGGTACATCTACACAATGGAATACTATGCAGCTGTTAGGAAAAATGAAGTTATGAAATTTGCCTATAAATGGATGGACATGGAGAAGATTATGTTGAGTGAAATTAGCCAGAAGGAGAGAGACAGATATAGAATGATTGCATTTATTTGCATGACATAAATATATATGTACATATTATGATACCAATATCCAAGGTCAAGTGAAACATGACTTTGTATCAGGAGGTCTTGTCAAAGGTGGAAATTGTCACAAGCGTGTGGGAGTCAGAGGCTAGATAAGACAGAAAATGGAACAGTGTGCTAACAATTGTCGAGTACTAATGCCAACCTAGAACTGAACATTAAATAGAGGCAAAAAGATACACATGACAACCCTTTAATGTATGTTCTGTAATCCATAGTCTGGAAGGGAAGGAAAAGAGAAAGAGAGAGAAAGGGGAAGAAATAAAGAACCTTCCATGGAGGAGGGCTGGGGAGGGAACTGGGGACATTGGTGGTGGGAGATGGGCACTGGTGGAGGGATGGGGTGCTGGAACACTGCATGACCAAAACCCATATAGGAACTTTTAATTGTATATCTTTGTAATTGTATATCTCACAGTGGTATAATAAAATACTTAAAAAAATAAAGTACAGGGGCGGAGCGACAGCCCAGTGGGTAGGGCGTTTGCCTTGCATGCG
>JAJIBD010010655.1:0-53924 GCA_021461705.1 Cryptotis parvus | reverse complement strand
CCCCAACCTGAGGTGCCATAGAAACAGAAACAATCAGGGGGCTGTGAGCCGACCCTTCCTGCAGGAGAAACAGCCCCCGACGTGCAGAGCTGGCTCGGAGAGGAAACCAGCCTGAGAAGGAGGAAACGGCCAGAGGAAACTGCGCCCTGGTTCTGCCGGATAGAGGCCATTGACCACAGCAGACAACAGAGCGTGGCCAGCAGGGACAGATAAACACGCATCTGTAGCCAGGGCCCAGCCCCCGGAGGCCCCCACCAGCCACAAGGTGCAGCAGCGAGAGCTAGAACCAGGCTCGTGATTTTCCGTCTCCCTTCCCAACCCCGCCCGTACCCTAAACACACAGCGGAGGATTGGAAGCTGCTTGGACGGTGGACTCTGGTCTGACTCCCGCCCTCACCCTGAATTGCCCTAAGGTGAGGCTGCTCCCCAGGCCAGCCGTGTCCTGTATCTGAGGCGACACGCGGCTCCCAGCCGCTCCCAGGGAAGGAGAAGGTGCAGAGTGCCCAGAGGGACCCGAGTCAGTGAATGCACGGAGGTCTGCAGCGACCACCGGGGCAGTTAAGAGGGGCACAGCACAGCACGCGGGGTGCTTGCCTAGCAAGGTTGGCACCTAGTAAGTGCCGAAGATCATACTTGTATGACAGGGAGGAGAGGTACTAGTGGAAAAGGCCGAGTGGGAGGCTGCAGGGACCCTCCAAAGGGTCTTTCCTTTATTTTTTTTTTTTTGGGTCACACCCGGCGATGCTCAGGGGTCACTCCTGGCTCTTCACTCAAGAATTACTCCTGGCAGTGCTCAGGGGACCATATGGGATGCCCGAATCGAACCCGGGTGGGTTGCGTGCAAGGCAAACGCCCCTACCCGCTGTGCTATCCCTCCAGCCCCGAAAGGTCTTTCAATGTGACCGTTTTCACCTGGGGGCTCAGCCTTGTCCTGTGGTGAATCAGACTCTGCTATTCCGTTAGCCAACACGCTCCGCTCCTGTAGCAGGACAGCAACGAGGCTTGAACTGGCACTGCCTGGCCTTCAAACCATCTTTTTTTCAGGAACTGTCTTTGGATAAGTCCAAATCGAGAAGTTATTGGTAAATTTATACTTTCAGATTTTTAGACCCAAGAGAAAAGATTGTTTTGTTTTTGAGAGGAGGGGTGGTCCTGGGCTTCTGGAAGGTTGCTGAGCCCGAGTCGCTGGGCTGACCGAGGCCACTGCCCCATTCCATGGCTACTGCTGCTCTCCTACAAAGAGATTTCTTCTCTGCCTGCTGTCTGCCTGTGGGTGTGGCTGCTGAGTCTGCTCTCGGTGGGCCCAGAGCCCAGTCTGGGGCCTCCTACATGATCAATAAAAGCCCTAGAAATATTGGTTGGATGTTTTATTATTAATTAATCAAATTATTTATTTATTTATTTATTTATTTATTGCCTTTTTGTGTTTTACCCAGCGATGCTCAGGGGTTACTTCTGGCTCTTTACTCAGGAATTACTCCTGGCGGTGCTCGGGGACCATATGGGATGCCACGGATCAAACCCTGGTTGACCACATGCAAGGCAAACACCCTACCTGCTGTTTCTATCCCTCCGACCCTTGGTTGGATGGTTTTTTTTTTTTTTTTTTTTTTGGGTCACACCCGGCAATGCTCAGGGGTTTCTCCTGGCTCTGCACTCAGGAATTACTCCTGGCGGTGCTCGGGGGACCATGTGGGATGCCGGGGATCAAACCTGGGCGGCATGAGCCAGCCGCGTGCAAGGCAAACGCCCTACCCGCTGGGCTATCCGCTCCGGCCCCTGACGTATGACTCCTTTTTTTTTTATTTTTTATTATTTTTTTTTGGATGTTTTAAACTACATCATGAACGGGTTTCATGCACTCAGGAGTCTCTTGAAATTGAAGACGTCATGGTCGGAGCGATAGCCCAGCGGGTAGGGCGTTTGCCTTGCGCAGCCGGCCCATGCCGGCCCGGGTTTGATCCTCAGCATCCCATATGGTCCCCCGAGCACCGCCAGGAGTAATTCCTGAGTGCAGAGCCAGGAGTAACCCCTGAGCATCGCTGGGTGTGACCCAAAAAAGCAAAATAATAATAATAATAATAATAATAATAATAATAATAATAATAATAATAATAATAAAGTAAAAAATTGAAGACGTCATGTGGTCAGAGCGATAGGTAGGGCATTTGTCTTGCACACGGCCGACCCAAGTTCAATCCCCAGCATCTCATATGGTTCCCTGAGCACCGGAAGGAGTAATTCCTGAGTAACCTCTGAGCATTGCTGGGTGTGGCCCCCAACAAAACAAAACAAAACAAATTGAAATGTTATTTCATTTTAAAAGCTGTGTAGAAGTTGGTACTTCACTTCCATGCTGTTTGTCTGTTTTGCTTTGGGGCCATATCCGGCAATTCCCAGCGCATACTACTGGTTCTGCACTCCGGGATCACTCTCGGAGTATTAGGAGACCATCTTGAGTACTGGGGATTGAATCTGGGTCACCACATGCAAGGAAAGTGCCCTACCAGCTCTGGCCCTCTACTTAGGACTTATCTAGAATTCTTCCCATCTCCTTCAGCAACAAACGTGGAAACTAAACACATACATTGAAATTCTAAGTCCATTGTCACTTCCTTTCATCCACACACGCTCAACCTGCACACACATACACTCACCCCACACACACACACTCAGATACAATCACAGACAAATGTTTCTTAAAAAACTCCAGCTATTTCTGAACACGGTTTATAACCAAGTACATAAGGAACAAACTGAACAACAAAAAAGATTTAAAAAAAAAAAAGGAAAAGATCCAAGCCAGCAGCAAATCTTTTTATTTCCAGTTTCCGATAAACTCACTTCCTGTTATTCTGCCCAGCTGGGTAACCCATGTGTAGAATAAGAAGCACCGGTTACAGTGTCTCTGTGGGTATGTGCAGGGTGCTTTGTGGTCGGCATTTTAGATGAAGAAACTGTCAAAATCAGCGGTATGTTTTTAAAGACCTGAAAAACTAGTAGTTAAAGCAACTCAATAATTAAAAATTTTGATCCACTTGACTTTATTTTCCAATGAATATAATATTTTTTTAGTCTTCTTAAATAAATTTATTCAAGAAAACTTTAAAACTGAAACTTACTGGGGGCCAGAGAGATAGTACAGTGGGTTAGGCACATGCCTTGCACGTGGCCGACGTGGGTTCGATCCCCGGCATCCCATATGGGCCCCCTGAACCCCGGCAACAGTGATTCCTGAGTGCAGAGCCAGGAGTAACCCCTGAGCATCAACAGGTGTGCCCTTCTCAAAAAAAAGCCAAACAAATTGAAACTTAATAATTGCTCAAATACTAAATGCTAACTAATCCTGCTACATTTATTTCATTCCTATTGGAAAATCTTGGTTCTTCAATAAACCTTTCTTTGTGCGTCTTGGTGGAAAGATGGAGTGTATAGAACTTAAAGTGCTTTTTTTCCCCAGTCACGTTTGGCTGTGCTTTGGGTTTACTCCTGGCTCTGTTACTCATAGGTCACTCCTGGAGGTACCTGGGGACCAAATGGAAGGCTGGGAACTGAACCCAGGTCGGCCTCATCCAAGACAAATGCTGTACTGCCACTCCATCCCATAATACTTAAAAGTGTTTTGTACACGTCATTTAAGATGGTTCTGGAAGCAACTTGGGGTTGGAAGCAAGCCACACTTAGGCTGCTTGGAAACATGTGGGTTCTACACCAGGGAGTGATTTCTTTTTTTTTTTTTTTTTTTGCTTTTGCTTTTGGGGTCACACCCGGCAATGCTCAGGGGGTTACTCCCTGGCTCTACACTCAGAATTTACTCCTGGCGGTGCTCGGGGGACCATATGGGATGCCGGGATCGAACCCAAGTCAGCTGCTTGCAAACCAGGTCAGCCACTTGCAAGGCAAACACCTTACCCGCTGTGCTATCGCTCCGGCCCCCAGGAGTGATTCCTGAGTGCAGAGCCAGGAGTAACCCCTGAGCATTGCCGGGTGTGACCCAAAAAGAGCAAAAAAAAAAAAAAGAATGAAAGATGTGGGTTCTAATTCTCCTGCTTTCCTAAAACACCGTGTATACAGGGAATTCAGAGTCTTTCTGATTGGCATTCCTTAGCTTATAAGTTTTGTATGCATTGTGGGGGTATATTTAGTTTTTTGAAAGCATAGCACTCTCCTTATTAGTCTGGCTCCAAAAGCAAACAGCTGAGAAGGCAGAGGTAGAATCCTTAAAGAGAGAGGAGAGAAACCGAAGACCTGAGAGAGATGAGGCGGAACGTCAGTAGCGTCCATGCTTCGAGACAGCCACTCTCTTCAGTCTGAGGTAGAGTTTCCCCCTACAGCCCTTTCACATCACAGTTATTTTCAACAATTCTGACTAAGTTCATTTTCACTTCCTTTCATTCACAGATTTCATTAGAGGTCACAGTCCAGTGACCTTCAGGGTCACAGCCTGGCCAGGGTACACCCTCCCCAAATGCTGGCCTTATCTCTGCAAGCAGAGAAGCAGGAAACAGCAGCACCTTCCGGTCATGGCTCGCTCTCATTCTGCAGCCTGTCTCGGGCCTTGCAGGGAGCTGCCACTCACTGGCTTTTGCTCAGGCCTTCTAGGTCTGTAATGGAGCCTGGGCCCAACAGCTCTTCGATGAGTTTTCTAGCACAAGGGGCAAAGTCACAAATTTTCATGTGTGACTGACTTGTCTTTTCCCAGGCACAAATCCCAGGTGGTCAAGTAAGGGTCCCTGAAGCCAGCATTCAGAAACTGCATTTTCCCTGTGGTTCAAAGGAAAACGAGGAGAATAGTCCGTTCCAAAATTCACAGTTACATGAAATACTACAAGCTAGCTATGTAGAATTGTCACTGATACCAACTCAATTTGAATTTTGAGGGAAAATAGAAGCTCCCTACATGACAGAGTGATCACCTAGCTCGCAAGCTGGGACTGTGCTGTCTTGAAATGTTAGAGCTACTTGACATTAGTTTCAGGTTTATCTGGCATTGCTTGGCTCACAGCAATGATTGCTAAGCATTCCTTAGTCATGAAATATTTTACTCACATACTGCCGAGTTGCTGAGAAATAAATTTTCCACAATACAGAGCATCACTTCACATCAGATCAACATAAACTCTAAGTGTATATTCGTCCCATAGTTTGGGGTTTTGACTCCCATTATGAAAGCGGTCAAGATAAGGCGGGAGTGGTAGCACAGTGGGTAAGGCATTTGCCTTGAACACAGCCAACCCGGGTTCAATCCCCAGTGCCCCATATAATCCCCTGGGCACAGACCCACCAGGAGTAAGCCCTGAGCACCATCAGGTGTGGCCCCAAAACAAAAACAGACCAAAAAAGTGATCAAAAATTGTATACAAATTATTTTGCTGGTTTGATTTGGGGACCAAACCAGTGGTGTTCAGGGTCTACTCCCGGCTCTGGGCTCAGGGGGACCATGTGGGGCAGGGGATTAAACCTGGGACTCTTGCACACAGGCATGCACTCAGCCCACGGAGCTCCCTCCATGACTCTCTCCTGTATGTTAACCAACCTGAAGCTGAAGGTCCCATTCTGAGCAAGCCTGCAGACTCTCAAATGGCATTGCTTAGAGAATCAGAAAACTCAAGACCAGACACATTTTTTTTCTTTTTTTTTCTTTCTTTTTGGACCACACCCAGCAATGCTCAGGGGTTACTACTGGCTCTGTACTCAGGAATCACTCCTGGTGATGCTTGGGGGACCATATGGGATGTCGGGGATTGAACCCGGGTCAGCTGTGCAAGGCAAATGCCCTACCTGCGGTGCAGCCACTCCGCCCCACCAGACACATTCTTAAGCAGAAAGCCATAAAGATAGAGGAAATGAGCGCGATCTCAGGTCTAATTTCTCCAGCACCCACTCAGCAGGGTGGAGTTAAAGTGCTGTATCTCGTTCCCCCCCAGTACCCCAGTTCCACTTCCCCACACTCCCAGTGTGGGTGAGACTCCAGCCCCCAGAGCGGTTCCGGCTACAGACCTGTTATCATCTGCTGCGCGTCACTATGGCTCCATGTAGCCGTCATTCTCGCCCACTCTCTCAGCGTCCCTTTGGCCTTTGGGTCGCTTGGCATCATAAGGGTCTGCATAATCTTCCAGGATGATGACCTGGGAGAGAAGCAGTGAGGGGTGTATAGGGAACATCATAAAGCCGAATGGGGACACAACTGAAGCGTCCCCTGAAAGCCCCCTGCAGATCCGCCCAGAGCTCCCCGGTCTTTGATGAGTTCAGACAACTTGTGCAAACATCTGACTTTCAGCACAACCAACTAGCAACCACTCTTTGAAACTTGCTAGTCCCAGAGATTCTTTTTATTTGTTGGCTTTTTTTGGGTCACACCCAGTGATGTTCAGGGGTTACTCCTGGCTCTGCACTCAGGAATCACTCCCAGCAGTGCTCAAGGGACCATATGGGATGTCAAGGATTGAACCCACGTCAGCCATGTGCGAGGCAAATGTCCGCTGTACTGTCACTCCAGCCCCCAGTCCCAGAGATTCTTCTGACTTCTTCTTGGCTCCCCAAGCAATCAAGCATTTGTTGGGTGACAGAGGATGCCTAAGACTGTTTTTTGCTTTTTTTGGGTCACACCCGGCGATGCTCAGGGGTTACTCCCTCGCTCTTCACTCAGGAATTACTCCTGGCGGTGCTCGGAGGACAATATGGGATGCCAGGGATCGAACTCGGGCCAGCATGGGCGGCCGCTGCAAGGCAAACGCCCTACCCGCTGGGCTATTGCTCCGGCCCTATGCCTAAGACTTTAGAGCAGTAGAAATCCAAGCTGAGTGACCACGTTCCCCAAGCTGAGTGACCACCTTCCCCAAGCTGCGTGACCACCTTCCCCAAGCTGCGTGACCACCTTCCCCAAGCTGAGTGACCACCTTCCCCAAGCTGCGTGACCACCTTCCCCAAGCTGCGTGACCACCTTCCCCAAGCTGAGTGACCACCTTCCCCAAGCTGCATGACCACCTTCCCCAAGCTGAGTGACCACCTTCCCCAAGCTGAGTGACCACCTTCCCCAAGCTGAGTGACCACCTTCCCCAAGCTGAGTGACCACCTTCCCCAAGCTGCGTGACCACCTTCCCCAAGCTGCGTGACCACCTTCCCCCAAGCTGCGTGACCACCTTCCCCAAGCTGAGTGACCACCTTCCCCAAGCTGAGTGACCACCTTCCCCAAGCTGAATGACCACCTTCCCGAGCTGAGTGACCACCTTCCCCAAGCTGCATGACCACCTTCCCCATGAATTTGGTCTCTGATGGTCATTTTTTAAATTTGTTTTTGGGTCATACCCAGTGATGACTAGGGGCTATTCCTGGCTTAGCACTCATAAATTACACCCAGCGGTGTTTGGGGGACAATTTGAGATGCCAGGGATAGAACCTCGCGGCCATATGCAAGGCAAATGCCCGAGCCACTGTACTATCGCAGCTTCCCCCTCTGATGGCCAATTAGCTGGGCAATACAGCTCTTGTAAGTCAGGCAATCACCAGCAACTACTGACCACCTACCAGCATTGACTTGGCATCATGAGGAAATCAAAACAAACCCTAGACTTGCTTCCGGTCCTCCAGGAATTTCTAACAGTTCTAAAGAGACAGATTTTATAATAAGCCAAGAAATAGGTCAGCACTAAACAGAACTGTGGGAGTTTTCCAGGCTCAATAACTCCTGGCAGATGGGCTCCCAAGGGCTCCTGTTCGGACAGTTTTGGGTTTTAATGGACACTTCGGCAGACTGTGAGTCATCTGTCAGGGCAGTGCTGGTGTCTCCTGTACTGTTCCCGTTTTACTGCGTGTGCTGCTGAGTGGACACCAGCCAGAAGTAACCCGGAAAGCCTCTCTCCTGCCCAAAGAGAAGAGCAGCAGTACACAACCACTATTCTGTAGCTATGGAAGAGGTCGGGGACCCCTTCCCAGGAAGGAAGACCCGGGCCCTGCCTTCTCTTATTACCTTCTCCAAAGAACAGATGATGCACGAGGGCTTCAACTTGAGGCTCCCCCTGGGAGAAAAGTGGTGAGGAGACCATGGAGGGAAGAGCTTCCACCTGGGAGCAGTTGTCTAAGAAGGCTGACAGTGAAGGGCTCCACTCATGGCCTCATGGCCCTCCTGACCACCTGCCATGGGCACTGCATCCCACCGAAGCAGGGAGGAGTGCAGAGCACCGGAATCAGGCCCCGCTGCAAGGTGGGCCCCTGACGAAGGGTCTCAGTAGGTCTTCATAACCCTCCGACTCTCCCCATAGTACCGAGCTTGAGGCAGGTACCAGAGCATAGTTGAGGAGAGGATGAAGACAGAACAGAAAAACCCACACAACACACATGGTATGTTATACACTCTGCTATTGTTTTTTGGGGGTGGGTCACACCCAGAGGTACTCCTGGCTCTACACTCAGGGATCACTCCTGGCAGAGCTTGGAGGACTGTATAAAATGCCGGGACTGAACCTGGATCAGTTGTGTGCAAGGCGAATGCCCTCCCCGTTGTGCTGTTGCTCTGCGCTCCTGGACTCTTCTTTTTTTTTGATTTTAGAATGTTGCCTGGTGATACTCCAGAGCTGACTCCTGGCTCTGAGCTCAGGGATCACTCCTGATGGGCACAGGGGGACCCTGCTTGGCCGAGGATTGAACCCAGGTCAGCCATGCCTTCCCTGCTGCCCTGTCTCTCATTACAGGACTCATGACATGACCAGTGGTGGGAGGGTCAGAGCTCTGGAAATTAAAATACCCAAGACTGAAAGACGCGCGGGGAAGGAGTCTGAGATTACAGCCTGAGGCCTCCTCCCTCCTCTCACACACACAAGTAGACTGAAAACTCATGCAAAAGCAGCCAAAGCCACGTGTCCCCAGGCACATGCTCCTTTCCTTGGGAGCCGCCTCCCACTGGACACACTCAGAGAGCCTCTGGCCTGTGAGTAGCAGGAAACTGTCCCTCCTCCTCTGTCATTTCCTTCAGGGCATTTCCTAGTCCTTTTTCTGCCCGCACAGCCTCTGGAGCCTGGGGCCCCTGCTCCACCAGGCCGACACACAGCTCACATCCAGAGAATGAATGGCAAGGCTGTGGGCAGTGCTCAGGAGCACTGTCACAGAGAGCAAAGCCAGCAAGGGGCGCTACCAAACTTGACCAGGAGCGGGCGGCCACCAGTCCCTTCCCTGGACCTCTGTTAGCCAACTCAGAGGTTCAGGTTATTTCCCTTACTTCTGAAGCATTATACTCTGGTCTAACTTTCCAACCCCCTGGATGGAAATGAAGGTGACCCTCATCCATAAGGGGGTGAAGCTAACCAAGACATAGACCAGCTCATCCTAGTTATTCTGCTAAATAAACTACAAAAGGAAGCAAAGATGCCATCCCAATATTTTCTTCTTTTCTTTTTTTTTTTTATTTTTGGGTCACACCCGGCAATTCTCAGGGGTTTCTCCTGGCTCTTCGCTCAGGAATTACTCCTGGCAGTGCTCGGGATTGAACCAGGGTGGGCCACATGCAAAAGCAAACACCCTACCCACTGTGCTATTGCCCCGACCCTGCCATCCCAACATTTTCAACAAGAATAAAAAACCACCACCCCAGATGGGTTTAAGTGGTCATGAAGGAATGAGCAAAGCGTGGGGCCGGAGAGACAGTACAATGGGCAGGGACGCCTGCCTTGTAGGCAGACACCCAGGTCCAATCCCCAGCACCATACAAAGCCCCTGAGCACTGTTGGGAGTGATCACTAAGCACAGGGCCAGGAGTAATCCCTGAGCACTGCCTGGTGTGCTTCCCACACCCCCCCAAAAAATCAGCAAATGTTGGAACCAGAGAGCCAGGGTAGACAGACTTGCTTTGTAAGTGGATGACCTGGGTTCCATTCCCGGCACCAGCATAGGGTGACCCCTTTAGAAGTGACCTCTTAAGCGCAGAGCCAGCAGCAAGGCCTGAGCACTGCTGGGTGTGGCCCTAAATCAAAAAAAGAAAAGAATCAGGAAAGTCGGCGGGACACACCCTTTGGCTGGCACCTTCACTGCTGAAACGCCCGCCCGCCCGAGCCTTTTCAGCACCTTTTGGTTGGCGCCTTCCCTGCTGGCTGAAACATCGGAGCCTTTAAATCACCTTTAAAGTGACTTAGCTGCAGCGGGGCTGGGAGAGATGGACAGAGGGGCTGAATTCCTTTTTTTTTTTTTTTGGTGGTGGGGCTGGCGTGTTCTTACCGTGTCTTGCTGCTTCACAGCCTTGCCCTTGTCCAAGTCAGGTCCCAGGGAGGATGGAGAAGACGACGCCGAGGACGAGCAGCTGCTGCTGCTACTGCTGGTGCTGCCGCCCCCGCCGCCGGGGTAGGCGCCCTTAGCGCTCTTCTCCTGCGTGTCCACCTTGATGAGCCTGTTGATGTAGGTGCTGCAGCCCGAGCTCTTGCTGGCGCCCCGGTGGGGCTCGTCGTCCGCGGCCCGTGAATTCTTGCGGCCCTTACCCGCGGCGGCCTGGATCAGGCCCTGCAGGCTGTCCCGGGACAATCGGCTGTCCTTGGGGGCGCGCCGCCTGCCCGGCCGGTACCCAGCTCGGCGGCCGAGTTCTTGCGGCCCTTGCCCGCCGCGGGTCCTGCACCTCCCGCCTCGGAGTTCTTGCGCAGCTTTGCGCTGCCGCCGCCGCCCGGCCTGGCGCGCTCCGACACGGTCTTCAGGTTCAGCGGAAACTCCTTGAACCACTTGGCCGCCATGAGGGGCCCGGCCAGCGCGGCTCAAGAGCGTCGTGGCGGCAGAGCAGGCTAGCGAGGAGGCCCAGGCCAGGCACGGGGAGGCGCCAGGGGCCGGGGGCCACTGCATTCCCCGGGTTCGAGCGCTGCAGGCCGCGGCCAGGCCCCGCGACGGCAGGGGGAGCCGCTCCGGATCGGGGCGGGGGTCCCCGAGGAGCCGAGCGGGTGGCGCGGGTCGCCGTTCCGGACACGAGCGGCGACAGGCACGACGCACCGGGACACCGCCCGGACGAGTCCTCCAGAGCCTGTTCCGCTGGAGATTGGGGTTCTCCGCTGGCTCCCGGGGCTGTCCCCAACGATTTTCCTCCGGGAGGAGAGGCTGGACTCGCGGAAGCCCCCGGACAGCCCTGTCCACACTCCCAGGGACGCGAGGGGACAGAGAGGAGGCGGCGGGAGTGTCCCTGGCGCCGCGACGGCCGCCCACCGGCTCCGCGCGTCCCTCCCCCTTCCCCCGGCGCTGGCGCCTCCCAGCCCGCTTTTCCCGCCCAGATCCGGGGGGCGCCGGCTCAACACCTCACTAACCCGCGGGGCCAGGGATGCAGGATGGGGAGAAGGAAGTAGCAGCTGCACGTGCTGCGAGGACGCGCCTCCGTGGGGGAGCCCCTCATTTGGGTACGAGCGGCTCCCCGTTTGCACCGATGGGATAGCTCTCCAAATGCATTCCGAGTGTGCACGTGCACTTGTCCAGACCCAGGATGCACACCCCTCTGGTCCCCAAGAACCAGGGGCGGCCAGGGCGCTCATTCCACTAGGCCAGTAAACGTTCTGGGGTGTCGGTACGGGGGTGCAACTAGCGGAGAGCGCAGAGACAGCGGACACCAGCGGCTCTGATCGCGCCGCTCCTTCCCCGGCAGCTCCGCCCCGGTGCCGTGAGTGCCCGCCCCCAGGCTGCGGCCGGCTCGGCGATTGGCTATTGAGAGCTGGTCCCGTCCCGCGCCTGCGTTCTGACTTCTCCGGGAGCCTGGAGCGCATCGGCAGAAGGCGCGAAGGCTCGAAGCCTCTGCTGTGGGCGGCGGGCGGCGGGGCTGGAGGTCACAGCGCCTGGTGGTAGAGAGGTAAGGCTGGTTGATTGCAGGGAACTCTTGTGAGGACTTGCGGGAAACAAGAACGGGACGCTGTAAGGCACGCGTGGAAGCTGCGCCCGGTCTGGCTGGCACGCTGTGGTGCGGGGGCGCGCCCCCTCCGAACAGGTTGCGGGTGGGTAGCGGCAGATGGAGATTTTGGGGGCCGGATAGTAGGCGAGAAGAGCAGGCGTAGTAGTCTATGCACTTGCGAGGCGTTCTGTGCAGAACTGCGGGGTCCTTTCTGCTGGAAAGCTCTTTTCACCCTCCTCCTTAGCTCTGTAAAAGCTGAGTTAGAGACCGTGTGCTCCGAGAACTGAAGCAGTGCCGACCGCGCCCGCTGGCTTCATTTCTGTGGGAGACGGTTTGAAAAAGGGGGATAGCGAAAGAAATACTTTGTTTAATGCTGGCCGTTCTTTAAAAATGTGTCTTGAGTTTTAAAAAAAGGTTACTGAGATGCAGTTTCACCATAAAATTCACCTGTTTTGAGTGCAATTCAAAGTTTTTAAGAGACTATTTAGTATATTAGCGGTCCAGTCCTCACTACAATCTAATTTTAGCGAACTCTCAGAGTGAAGCCTTGTGCCCCTTTGAGACTAGAATCTGCTTTCTCTCTCTCTCTCTCTCTCTCTCTCTCTCTCTCTCTCCTATATATATATATATATATATATATATATATATATATAATTGCATGTTCTGGGTTTTTCCTGCCATCCTCTAGGTGGCCTTTAGTGCCTGGCTTCTCTTCTCCCGAGCCCCGAGTGTCATGCTCTGGAGATTCCTCCCTGTTATAATGTATATCAGTATTTTGCTTGACCTATTTATCACTTGGGGGCATTTGGGTTGTTTCCACTTTGGGGCTACCATGAGCAGTGCTGCTACTGTCAAGCGTTAAAAACTTGGCCATATGAGAAAAATGCAAATAACCTCAACAATGATGTATTACACCATGAGGATGCCTAGAATAAACAAGTAATAATTGTGGAGGCTGGGCCGAGGTTAGCCCAGCGGTAGGGCGTTTGCCTTACACGCGGCCGGCCTGTGCTGGCCCAGGTTCGATCCCCGGCATCCCATATGGTTCCCCCGAACACCGCCAGGAGTAATTCCTGAGTGCAGAGCCAGGAATAACCCCTGAGCGTCGCCGGGAGTGACCCAAAAAAGCAAAATAATAATACATAATAATAATAATAATAATAATAATGGTGGAGGCTGTGGAGGAAAGTACTGATATAGTTATTGGAACTGTAAAATCGTGTAACCACTTTGGAAAATTGGGTCGTTTCTTAAAACCTAAACCAAGAATTCTCTATGAGCTAGTCACACCATACCCAGGCTGGTGAGTTGAGTTTCATTATTATTTTCTCTAATATATATAAATATATATTATATATTTAACTATATTTGACCCCTCTGGGCAGTGCTCAGAGCTGACTCCTGGCTCTAATTTCACAGATCACTCCTGGCAGGGCTCTGAGGATCCTCTGAAGTGCCAGGAACTGAACCCAGGTCAGTCGTATACAAGTCAGTATCTTATCCCCTGTACTGTCATTCTAGTTCCCAAATATATATATATATATAAATATATATATATATATATATATATATTTGGGAACATATATATGTATATATATATTTGTTTTTTTTTCTTTTTTTTTTTTTTGAGTCACACCTGGAAATTCTCAGGGGTTTCACCTGGCTCTTTTGCTCAGGAATTACTCCTGACGGTGTTCAGGGGACCAAATGGGATGCTGGGAATTGAACCCAGGTCAGCCGTGCAAAGGGAAACGCCCTACCCTCTGTACTGTAGCTCTAGCCCTATATTTTTTGTTGTTGTTTGGAGACCACATCTGAAAGAACTTAGGGTTCACTCCTGGTTCTGCACAAAGGATCACTTCTGGCAGGCTCGGGGACCATTCGGAGTGCTGGGGTTCGAACCTGGGTTGCCTGTGCAAGGTGGGTGCCCTTCCTGCTATACCATCACTTCATCCTCCTGCCCGCATTTTAAACTAGTCAGCATTATATTATCTGATGTCCTTGAGCTGTGGCTTTCCACCTTCGAAATAGGAAGCTAATACTCTAGCAGGTGATAGATAAGTGCCAGTGAAACCCAGCAAAACAAACCCATGATGATGATTTATTGAGCACTTAATAGGCTCAGCTTCAAGCAGTCCCTCGCCTCCCCCTTGTCGTCAGTGGTTGTTGAGTCTGGTTTGCATCTGACAGATCAAACGTGCCCAGGTTTGGAGCTGGACTCCAGCCGCATCCAGCCTGCTCCGTGTGGAGGAAGCTGTGGATTAAAGGCACTACAACACCTAATTCATTCTATCTTTTCTGCTACAACAAGTTCCACCGTGCTAGTGGCTCCAGCATCACAGTCTGCAGCCAGAAGCCTGAGCTGTGTCCCAGTGGTCGGCAGTGGAGGTAGATCTGGGGGCAAGTCTGCCTTTGGCCGCTTCTCCGGGGCTCCCTCCGCTTCCTGGCGGGCGGCTCCTCTCTGTCTCCAAGGCCGGGAGGCGGAGGTGGAGTGTGACATGGCATTGCTTTAGCCTGCGTCCTTTATATCTCTATTTCCCCTTTTCCCCTTTAATGGGATTAGTGTTTTCATTTACTTATACCTCCTCCCTCTCCTTGCCCCCCACCCAGGGAGACCATATGTGGTGCCAGGGACTGAGTTTGTGTCAGCTGTGTACAAAGCAAAGTGCTTTATCCTCTTTATCCTCTGGCCCACTTACTGAATTGTGTTTCTCTCCTGCTTTTTCTTTTCCTTTTATTTCTGCCGGTGTTCAGGGGCTGCTCCCAGTTCCATGCTTGGGGGTCACTCCCTTTTTGGTGTTTGGGGACCCAAACAGAGCCGAGGATCAAGCCCAGACCACCTGCAATGCAGAGCATGTGCTCTGCCTGTTGAAGTATAAGTCTAGGCCCATTTCTGGTTTTTGGGGGACAAAGAAATATATTTACATACATAATTTAGTTCACATCATAATGTACAATATAATCTGAACTTTTATATGAATAGCAGTACATGTGTATGGAGAACAAAGCTCATAAATTTCTCTAGTAGAATGTTAATAGTGCTACTCTGGGGCGGAGCGATAGCCCAGTGGGTAGGGCGTTGCCTTGCACATGGCCGGGCCCAGCCGGCCTGGGTTCGATCCCTGGCATCCCATATGGTCCCCCTAGCACCGCCAGGAGTATTCCTGAGTGCAGAGCCAGGAGTAACCCCTGAGCATTGCCGGGCATGACCCAAAAAGCAAAAAAAAAAAAAAATAGTGTTACTCTGTTTGAATTTTGAGACTTTTCTTTTTTTTTAGAGATTATTTTTTTATTTATTTTGCTTCCCCCAAATTTTATTACACCACTTTTTTTTTTTTTTTTTTGCGGTGCTCGGGGACCATATGGTATGCCGGGATCAAACCCAGGCCGGCATAGGCCGGCCGCATGCAAGGCAAACGCCCTACCCGCTGGGCTATCGCTCCGGCCCTATTACACCACTTTTAGACATACAATTGCAAGATGCTCATGTAAAGCTTTTGGTTCTACAGTGTTCCAACACCCATCCCTCCACCCGAACCCATCTCCCATCACCAATGTCCCCACTCCCTCCCCCCTCCCATACCTCAACTACTTGGCGGGTTCTGTATGTCTTTTCTCTCCTCTCTATCTCGCTCCCACACAACTTTCCTACACATTGTAGAATGCAATACATTAAAGGACATAACTCTTTCTACTAGTTTGATGGACCGTTGCGGCCGCCAAGTGGCCGCGTGACTTAGGGGCCTCATGGTCAGCATCTGGACAGCGAAGTTTTGCTCTGTTAATCTGGTCTTGAGGTAGCATCCCAGCTTCCGGACAGCGAAGGTGGCGGCTAGTGCGGTGGGCGAAGTTCCATCTGGCTGCTTCTGGGACCCCCTAGAGGTGATGGGCCCACTCCCAAAAACCCACCTGTCCTCTTGGGAGCCCCATGGCCAGCTAAGACTGGGGAGAGCCGAGCTCCAGCTTCCCCAGCCGCTTTTGAGCAAGACTTTTCTTTTTCATCTGCATTTTCTATATTGCTCATGCATTTTTTTTTTGCTTTTTTTTGGGTCACACCCAGCAATGCTCAGGGGTTTCTCCTGGCTCTGCACCCAGGAATTACTCCTGGCGGTGCTCAGGGGACCATATGGGATGCTGGTTATCAAACCCAGGCCGGCATGGGCGGCTACGCAAGGCAAATGCCCTACCCGTTGGACTATTACTCTGGCCCCTCATGCATTATTTTTAAATTTTATTATACTACTGTGAGATACACAGTATCTCACACAGTTATATGGGGCAGAGAAAAACTATCTCACACAGTTACACAGGGTAGAGCTGCTACCTACTCTCCCTGTGCTCAGCTGATCATGAGACCTCTGGGAGGCAGGACGAGTTCTGGCCCTGGCCCACCATCCCCATAGAGCCTTGGAAGAAGCCAGAGGAACCCCCCACACCAAGATGGCAGCCATTTTCAACATCTGGACTCCACAGTTCGTCAGAGCTCCACCCAAGAGAAAAGTTGCTCGTCAGAGTCCCACCCTATAGAGAAGCCTGTTTCAAGCCCAGGTATGCCCAAACCAGAGACACAGTTACACAGGGGCAGAGCTGCTACTGGCTCTTCCGTTTGTGTGGGACCACAAAGCAGCCATGTGGTTCATCAGAAAATGAATGAAGCAGTCTACCTACTACTGAGAGTTCCCACCCGCATGGCAGAGCCTGGCAAGCTACCTGTGTCGTATTCAATATGCCAAGTACAGTAATGATGATGGACCTTAATCCCATGACCTGACTGAATGGTTTGAGACTCTTCGTGTTCTTGTAGTGAGCCAATGCCCTAGAGCTACACTAGCATGTGACAGGGATTAATGGAGATGTTACTGGTGCCTGCTCGAGCAAATCGATGAACAACAGGAAGCAAGTGATACAATAGTGAAGTGATACTGTGAGATACACAATTATAAAGCTCTTCATGATTGGGTTTCAGTCATACAGTGTTCCAGCACCCATCCTTCCACCAGTGCACCCTTCCCAACACCAATATCTCCAGATTCCCTCCTCATTCTCCCCACTCACTTTTCTTCTCTCTCTCTCTCTCTCTCACTCTCTCTCTCTGTCCTCTCTTTCTCGCACATTATGACTTGTAATACATCACTGTATCACTGTATCTGTTTTCCCGTTCATCATCGATTGGCTCCAGCGGGCACCAGTAACATCTCCATATGTCCTGTCTCATGTTAGTAGAGCCTAAGGGCACGTGCTTGCTCCAGGAACATAAAGAGCCTCAAACCATTCCATCAGGTCATGAGAATGAGGTCTAAAATTGTTACTTGTATTTGGCATATCAAATACGACACTGGTAGCTTGCCAGGCTCTGCCATGCGGGTAGCATACATATATACATTGTATATACATTGTATACATATATACATTGTATGCTATATATGTATATATAGCATACATATATACATATACATTATATGTGTGTGTAATATATATACATTTAAGGGTTATCATTTATATCCCTTTTCCTATGTTCAATGTTCAGTTCTAGTCTGGCATTACCATTTCCAACAATTTTTTGCATACTGATCCTTATTCTGTCTTACCTAACTTCTGACCTCCACACACTTGTGGCAGATTCCAACCATTGACAAGTCTTCCTGGTCTCAGTTATGCCTGGACTTGGATATTAGTCTCATACTATTTTTATATCCCATAAATGAATGTAGTCATTCTATATCTGTCCTTTTCCTTCTGACTATTTTCACTAAGCATGATACTCTCCATGTCCATCCATTTATAGGCATATTTTCATAACTTTGTTTTTTTTTTATTTTTGTTTTTGCTTTTTGGGTCACACCCGGCGATGCTCAGGGGTTACTCCTGGCTCTGCACTCAGGAATTACTCCTGGCGGTGCTCAGAGGACCATATAGGATGCCGGGAATCGAACCCAGGCCGACACAGGCTGGCCATGCAAGGCAAATGCCCTACCCGCTGGGCTATCGCTCCAGCCCCAGGCGTGGTATTTCTGGGTCAAGTGGGAGCTCAATTTTTAGTTTTTGGAGGAATGTTCATATTGTTTTCCAAAAGGATGGACTAGTTGACATTCCTGCGAACAACAGATGAGAGTCCCTTTCTCCCTGCATCCATACCAGCACTGATTATTCTTGCTTTTTTGGATGTGTGCCAGTCTCTGTAGTATGAGGTGATATCTCATTGGTGTTTTGATTTGAATCTCAGTGATGATTAGATTAGTGATGAAGACATTTTTCATATGCCTTCTACCCATTTGAATTTCTTCTTTAAGGAAGTTTCTGTTCATTTCTTATCCCCCGTTTTTTGGTGAGGTTGTCTGTTTATTTCTTGTAAAGTTCTACCAGAAAGAAAAAAGTTCTTTCCGTTTTGTTGTTGCAAAGACCATAGGTGACTTACACCGAGGTTTTCTTTTTTAAATTTATTATTATTATTATTATTATTATGGCTTTTTGGGTCATACCCAGCGATGTTCAGGGGTTTCTCCTGACTCTGCACTCAGGAATTACTCCTGGAAGTGCTCAGGGATATGGGCTGCCAGGGATTGAACCTGGCTTGGCCACATGCAAGGCAAATGCCCTACCCTCTGTGTTATCGCTCCAGCCCTTTATTCTTTTTTTTTTTGGGGGGTTTGAGCCACACCTAGCAGTGCTCAGTCCTTACTCCTGCCTCTAGGATTATTCTTGGCAGGGTTTGAGGGACCATCTAGGGTGCTAGGGATTACATCTGGGTAGGCTACCTGGAGAGCGAGCACCCTACCTTCTGTACTATCTCTTTATGCCCTAACAGTGTTCTCTCCTCACCTTCCATCATCCTAGGGCCCTGGGGACAGAGGGTGGGGTCCCCTCACACTGCCAGGGATACCACCACTGAGCATTGCCAAGAGGAGGGCTCTGGGCCTGAGCCTCCCCATGGCTTCTCCCCCAGGGTGCTTTCTGCATCCCGCTTCCTTGCTCTTGGCTATGCAGGTGCAGAAGACCCCCTTTCTGAGGCTTCATCATCCTGTTTCCCCTGGCACCTTGAGTTGGCCTCTTGTTGGGGGTCTTTCCTGGGGCTTTCAGGTGGACACTTACCAAAACTGGTCTAGCTGCCATTCCCACTGGAGCCTCCCAGATACTGGAACCAGAAACAGGGATGCTTTCCAGATACCAGACCCAGAGCAGAGCTCCAAGCCTCCCCTGGCCGGGATCTTTTCCCCTGGGGAGCTAAGATCCAGGGGGAACTGGAATAGTCCTAAGGGTAACTAATGAGTGAGAAGTCAAGGAGGGCAGGCAGAGAGCCAAGGCGACGTGGACGTGCATGTGACTAGCTGCCGGCTTGGGAGAAACGGCAGAATTTCACTGACCTGTGCCTTGCCCGGGGAGTCAGCACCAAGGCAGGGACTGGGGATGAATGCTTCCCTACTTGGGCAGTTTCCCGAGTCTCTGGACATCCAGCAGCACCCTAAACAGGTTCTGGGGTGCTCCAGGGCCCCGCGCCAATACACTCGCTTCACAGTAGGACAGGGTCCTGCGGCATCAGCCCTTTCTTTCCTGGAGCTGTGGACAGTCAGCTCTGGCCTTGGGAATCTCCTCAGCAGGCACCATCTGTTCGAGGGAAAACTTGGCAGCTGATGGCTTCTTGCTCTGAGCTGGGAGAACTGTGTGACAGAGCTGCCCCTTTGTTCCGGAAGCTGGTTTCTAGCTAGAGAGCATGAGCGGCCAGGCGCTGGCTCCAGGGGCTGAGCTCATGCTGCAGCCTGCTTTCCCCAGAACCGCCTGGAGGAAGCCCCTGAGCACTGGGCTGGGAGTCTCCTACAAACCCCACTGGGTGTGGGCCAGGATAAACCAAACACAAATTAAAGGGAGCAGAAATTCCTGAGTGGGACGAAAGCAGGACGGGCCATGACGAGTCACAAGGGCACTTTCTGTTGCTCCTTTAGGACAGTCCATCTTAGAGGCGGGCCTGGCTGGGTTGTTCACTGTGGAGCAGAAGGACGCACAGGGCACGGTATGGGGGAGGGGGCTTCCATGCCCTGGGTGCCCCCACCCCTCCCAGCAGGGTTTTTGCTCATGCCAGAGACTGTCACACCTGACTGCTGACTCCCTCTTATTCAGGGCAGGAAACCAAGCAAGAACATTTACGTTTGGGGCTGGAGCAGTTGTACAGTAGATAGGGCACTTGCCTGGCATGTGGCCATCCCAGATTCGATTCCAACACCTGTTTGCGGTCACATCACCCTGAACGCGCCCGATCTCGTCAATCCCAACACCTTATATGGCCTCTCAAGTCCGCCAAGAGTATCCCTGATCATTGCCTAATGTATGTAGCCTAGATACTAACAGTTAAACAGAATCCTAAGCTAGCAAGTAAAATGTTCCTTTGAGCTCCTGTGGCAAGTCATGTGAGCCCAGGACGGGCAGTGGGAACCTCTAATCTCAACTGGGGCTGTCCAGTGCGCAGGCTTGTTGATGGGTATCTGGAGTTGGGAAGGGAGGCGGTATTTGCCTGCTGAGGCCCCTGTCGTGACAATGGTGGCTGCGTGCAGGCATCCTGTCTGCCTCTCACTGTGGCCGTTCTGCTCTGCAGGGGGCTCCATCGGGAGGAACCTGCAGCACGTGGATTGTTCCCTTTTGCTAAGTCAGAGCACCTGCTTCCTCGCCATTGCGTTCTCGCTCTGTTCCCGACACCCCAGAGCTAAGACCCACCCTCTCCCCAACTTAGTGCTCAGGACTGGCTCTGCACTCAGGAATCACTCCTGGAGGTGCTGCCGGGATGGAACCTGGGTTGGTCACATGCAAGACAAGTGCCCCGCCTGCTGTGCTATCCCGATGCTGTGACTTTTCATAGCTCCTGGGACAACCGTGTCCACCTTCTGCTCAGCCCTCCAGGAAGGATGGCCCGTTGGAGCAGAAATCGTCTTAGGTGCTTGCTGGGATCTGAGTCTTTAACCAGTTCCTCAGCTTATTTGCTCTGCTGCCCCACGTTAAAGGGAACAGAAAACCCTCTTCCCCTGGAGCCTGCTGCCTTTAAGGGAACAAACAGCCACCACAGGGCTCCTGAGCTGCCACCATGGCCCCCAACAGGGGGTATCTCCATTTTGGTTTGGGGGTTATTGGGGGTGGGGTGGGGAGAACACACCTGGCAGTACACAGGGCTTACTCCTGGCTCTGCACTCAGGAATCACTCCTGGCTGTGCTTGGGGACCATATGGGGTGTTGGGGATTGAACCTGGGTCAGCCACATGCAGGCAAGTGCCCTCCCCACTGTGCTATATTGTTCTAACCCCAAATCTGCTTTCCTTATGTTTCCTTCCTTCCTTCCTTCCTTCCTTCCTTCCTTCCTTCCTTCCTTCCTTCCTTCCTTCCTTCCTTCCTTCCTTCCTTCCTTCCTTCCTTCCTTCCTTCCTTCCTTCTTTCCTTTTTTTTAATTTTTTAAAATAATTTTATATCACTGTGAGATAGACAATTGCAAATCTGTTCATGATTGGGTTTCAGTCATGCCGTGTTCCAACACCCATCCCTCCCCCAGTACACGTTTCCCAACACCAATGTCCCCAGTTTCCCTCCCTCTATGGCAGACACTTTCTCTTTCTCTCTTCTTTTTGCATATTGTGGCTTGAAGTACATACACCGAGGGGTTATCATGTATATAACTTTACCTACTTTCAATACTCGCTTCTAGTCTAGTGTTACCATTCCCAATTATTATGGGCAAGCGGGTCCCTTCTCTATCTTTTTTAACCTCTGTCCCCCCACACACTTGTGGTATATTTCAACCATTGATCAGTCTTCCTGATCACTGTTTTGCCTGGCCTTGGATATTAGTCTATTATGTGTGTATATGTATATATGTATATATATATAATATATGTTTTATCCCATTCCTCTACCTCCATGCCAGCAACCCCAGAAGAGAGACACGCCAGACCCATAGCTCCATCGGCAACCCGGAAGAGAGACACTCCAGACCCAACCACCCCAATACCCACAGCTGCCACTCAGCCCCACGTGGAAGCAACCCATGGAGCTCGGAGGGCAGTAAAGGTCTCTGTCAGCCCCTGGCCGAGTCCAACATAGCTCCAAGGGTTCACTCACACGTGTGGGGGGTGGGGCCACACTGGCAGGACTTGGAGCAGGGATTTGGGCTCCTCCTCCCATTCCTCCACCTCCGTGCCAGCAACCCCGGAAGAGAGGCGTGCCAGACAGCAGCATGTCTAGATAGTACTGGATGTTGGGACCAGGTCCTTCCCAGGATCTTTCACATTTATGCACCGTATACTGTTCTAGGCAGGTTCTACCCGTGGCCCGTGATCCCAGTGAGCCTAGCAAGAAGCCTGAGGAACCTCCACGCCATGAGGTCAGTCATTCTCAACATCCTGACTCCACAGCTCCAGAGCTCTACCCAAGAGAAAACCTGATCTTTCCCCATTGAGTTTCATCAGTAAATGCTTGAGATAAGAGCCTTCTACCAAGAGTAAACCACCTACATGGGAGAGCCTGGCAAGCTACCATTGTTATTTGTAGCTTGCCAGGCTACAAATATTTTATTTGTTATGCCAAAAACCAGTAACAATTATGGACCTCATTCCCATGACCTGAAGGAATGGTTTGAGGCTCTTCCTGTTCCTGGAGGGAACAGATGACCCTGGGCTACACTTGCTTGCAACAGGACACATGGAGATGTTACTGGTTGCTGCTTGAGCAAATCGGGAAGACAATGATGTGTTTTATATCCCACAAATGAATGCAGTCATGCTATACTTGTCCTTTTCCTTTCAAAGATATCTTTTAAGAAGTTTAGAAGTAGGCAGAGTGAATATTACTGGAAGAGTCTCGGAAGAGAAAGGTGTTTGCGTTCCTCCTAACAGAAAGGAGGCATTTGGAACAGCACCGTGGTGAAAGCGCCTGCCTTGCCAGTGTGAAGTCACAGGTGTGATCCCAAGCCCCAGCCCACACATTCCTGCTGGAATCCCTGTGCCCCACCAAGCGCTCATTCTCCAAAGCAACACAGCCACGCATATGAAAGCTCGGCAACTAGTAAAAATGTGCAAATACCTCAACCTCGTGTGCGACCGTGACAAGCACAGACACCGAGTGTGTGCAGTCATGGAAGCAGCAGCAGTGACAATGACAGCAACAGGAGGGGAATAAATAAAATGGATAAAAGTTATGTTAAAAAAAGAATGTTTTACAAGGCGTTGGAACATTATGTGACTGAAACCCAATCATGAACAACTTTGTAATTGTGTTTCAATAAAAACACAGTTTTTTATTGTGATTCAATAAAAAATAATAAAAGAACAGAATAAGAGGGAGATAGGGAACTTGTCACAGAAGGCAGAGACGTTGGATCATGTAGTGTGTGATCACCCACTGACACGGACGGAATCTGAGAGTGCTTCGGTGCTAACAGTCATGTCAACATTGATCACACAGAGAAAGTAGAACCATAACAAGACCCTAGACACAAGGCGCTGAGGGCTGGATCCTGCCTCGCGCTCCCTTTGTGGGCACCTAGATCTAGCTAACTGATCCTTTTTTAATATTTTATTATACCATCATGAGCTATACAATTACAAAGATGTTCATCTCTGGGTTTCAGTCACACCGTGTTCCAGCACCCATCCCTCCACCAGAGCCCATTTCCCACCACCAAGTCCCCAATTCCCTCCCCCCTCCCTAGCCTTCCTCTATGGCAGGTTCTTTATCTCTTTTTCTCTTTCTCTTTCTCTCTCTCTTCCTTCTCACACATTGTGGATTGCAAAACATACATTTAGAGGTTATCATGTGTGTCCGTTGCCTGTATTCAGTACTCCGTTCTAGGCTGGTATTATCATTTTCAACAGTTATTAGCACAGTTTCCTTCTTTCTTTCTTCCTTTCTTCCTTTCTTCCTTCCTTCCTTCCTTCCTTCCTTCCTTCCTTCCTTCCTTCCTTTCTTTCTTTCTTTCTTTCTTTCTTTCTTTCTTTCTTTCTCTTTCCTTCCTTCCTTCCTTCCCTTCCTTCCTTCCTTCCTTCCTTCCTTCCTTCCTTCCTTCCTTCCTTCCTTCCTTCCTTCCTTCCTTCCTTCCTTCCTTCCTTCCTTCCTTCCTTCCTTCCTTCCTTCCTTCCTTCCTTCCTTTCCTTTCTGTCTTTCCTTTCTCTCTTTATTTGGGAGTGTACATCCAGCGATGCTCAGGGGTTACTCTTGGCTCTGCACTCAGTAATTACTTCTGGCGGTGCTGGGGGAACAGGGTTTGGTCGCGTGCAAGGCAGCCCCCTGCCCACTGTACTATCGCTCCAGCCCTACCTATGCTCCTTTGTAGGTGTCCAGAAGAGACGGACAGGTGTATGTGACATTCCAGAGGCACTTCATTACCATCTCAAGTTACAGCCGCTCCTCTCACCCCTTCTGTGTGCCGCCCCTGAGCCCCTCTCCCTGCAGTCTGGTCTCCGCTGGCCTCTGCGGTGACCTGAGGAGCCAGTGAGCGGATGGCAGGGCTCCTGCACTAAAACCTCCGCCCTCGGGACCTATTGTCGCTCAGGGCCCCACATGTGCTCTGCTCTGCCCTAGCCCAGTCCCCGTGGCCTCCTGGCCTGCCCTGCTCCCGGGCTCCAAGGGCTACCTGGGTCTTCTCTCTAGATTGTACTCCCTACCTGCACCCACCCTTAGCCCCTGTCTCTTTGGGGGCCATGCCCAGTAGTGCTCAGGGATTAATCCTGACTGTGGCCAAGGATCAGTACTGGCAGGATTCAGGGGACACTATGTGGTGGCAGGGACTGATCCTGGGTTGACTGTCCGCAAGGCAAGTGCCCGATGCTGTGCTATCTCCACCACCACCCCCAGCCCTGGGCCTCTGGACGCCTTTCACTAAGGGACTTAATGCCTGTCACTTAATGTCTCTTCTCCATGAACAAGCCCAGCAAGCAGAGGATTTGTCTGCTCTGTTCATGCTACCAATTTTTTTTATTATAACACCGTGAGATAGAGAATTACAAAACTGTTCATGGTTGGGTTTCAGTCATGCAGTGTTTCAGCACCCACACCTCCACCAGTGCCCTTTCCCACCACCATGTCCCCAATTCCCTCCTCCTCCCTCTCCCCCTTTTCCCTCCCCTCCCTACACATTGTGGTTTGCAATACATACACACATTTAGGGGTTATCATGTATATCCCTTTGCCTACATTCAGTTCTAGTCTGGCGTTACCGTTCCCAACATTAATTAGAACACTGGTCCCTTCTCAACCTTACCTAGCCTCTGACTCCCACACTTCCAACCATTGACTAGTCCTCCTGGTCCCTGCTTTGCCTGGCCTTGGAAATTAGTCTCATACATTTATTTATTTTTTTAATATCCTGCAAATGAACACAGTCATTCCATATCTGTCCTTTTCCTTCTGAATAATTTTACTCAGCATGAGACTGTTCATGTCCATCCATTTACAGGCAAATTTCCTAACAGCTGCATAGCACTCCATTGTGTAGACCTACCAGAAATATTTTGCCCAGACCCAGCAGGTGCTGCCTCAACATTTGTAGGATGAAGGAGGCGGAGTGGGGGCTGTGGCTGCAGGCAGTGTTTTCATGTGATTTTGGAGGGAGGGAATCAGAAAGTGGGCAGGACAGTGTGGGGTCAGAGGTATTGGAGCATCTTCAGGCAGGGCTGCACACAGCAGCTGAGTTAGAGCAGCTTGCAGGCAGGGCTGCACACAGCAGCTGAGTTAGAGCAGCTTGCAGGCAGGGCTGCACACAGCAGCTGAGGCTAGAGCAGCTTGCAGGCAGAGCTGCACAGAGCAGCTGAGGCTAGAGCAGCTTGTGTACATGTGGGGATGGGAAGTGACCCAGAGGGTGGTCACTGGTGTCTGAGGCTGGGACAGGGGAGCAGGACGGGATGCACCCCGTTGCCCCAGGCCTCCTTGTAGGCCACACGGGGGGTACAGGGTTGGCTGATAAGGCAGGTAGTGTTGCAGGACTCCTAAGGGCCGCTGCATCTGCTCTGGATTGCCTCCCTGCAGATCACTCCGTAGATAGGGGGGGTAGTCTAAATGTGGCAGTTTATCTGACCATGTATGCTGTACTAGCTGGTATAAATATTCTCCCATGCTATCACAATCATCGTGGGACTAGCTAGATCTTACCAGCATATTAGCCTGGCCACGTAAGGACACCTAAGTAATTAGACCAGAGAGAAATGCTGTTTGCTTCCAAACAAACAAGCATGGCTCCCTGATAAAATATAAAACTACAATGAAGTAGAGGAGACTTGTGAAGGCTTGGAGAAATATTTAACTGGCATTGGTGTTGATCTTTGGTACAGTGACCTGCCATCTCAGAAACCCCCTTCTCTACATTTCAAAGGCATTCCTGGCTCAAAACATTAGCACAGTAAAGGCCCTAGGTGAGATGCAGGGAGGGGGACTACCAGAGGGCATTGGACCCTCCCTGCTTCCCATAACAATGGGAGGAAGGTCTGAGTTGGGGGGGGGTATAAACTAGCCGGTTCCCGCTCTCCGAGGCTTCTTCTTCCCGGTGGGATCTCGCCTTGTGAGCGATTATTCCCCTTGGAAGTTTCACACGTGGTGGTCGCCATCTTGGCCTACACGTGGCTGGGGTTCTAGCCTGGAATCCTAAGCATCGGGTTTTCCTTTTGCTGATTTGTATGCCTGAACCTGTGATAAGTAAAGTCTTTTAAAACCTCATCGGATCCCTGAGTGTTCATCCATTCCTCGCCGGCCGCGGAGGTAGAAGGGAACTTCGCTTCCCGGCACTGTCGGGGACCCGGCGGGCGCCCGACAGGTAGGAAAGGGCTTTTGGCTTGTTTTCAGTGAATTCAGGACTGGGGGCATCGACTAGGCAGAAGAGGGGGCCTGGGTGTTTTGCATAGGGTTCTTGCTGAGTGGTTCTTCTGGGGCCAGGGGGCTGAGGACTAGGACCGGTTCTGGGGACCACAGTCCAAGGGAAAACCCAAGGCAGGCTGGTGCCAAGGGAGGCAGACACAGGCTGAGGTGCTGAGGCTGGGACCCCAGGTGGAACAGGGGTGCTGGGAGCTTGTAGAAGGCAGAAGGCATTGGAGAGTGGACCTGGGGAAGGAGCGACCAAGCACACAGGGCTTGAAATTGCTTTTGGGTATCATTTGTGAGTGTGTTTTGCTTCAAAAAGTCTCCTCCATTTTTATTGACGTGCTGTGATTTACAATCCGGCAAATGATTGCTTCGTGTATACATCTTCACAGCTCCACACTCGCCACCAGCGTCCCCAAAGCCCCTCTCATCTGTCCCCAACTCCCCACCACTCAGTTTTATAGACCAAATATCCAGTTTCATTGTCTTTGGTGATTTGTTACTTCCTTGCTGTGTATCCTTATTTTTTTGAGGTGGGGGGTTTCGGGGCACACCTGGCTTACTCAGAGTTTACTCCTGGCTCTGCACAAAGGGATCATTTGTGGCAGAACACAGGGGACCATGTGGGGTGTCTGGCATCTAACCCGGGTTTATTGCCTACAAAGCACATGCCCTGCCGACTGTCTCTCCAGTTCTTGTAAATAAAATTTTATTGGCACACAGCCTCACACATTTCCTTATAAAGTTTCATTGGCACCCATTCATACACATTTCCTTATAAAGTTTCATTAACACACAGCCACACACATTCATTTTTCTTATAAAGTTTTATTGGCACACAGCCACACACATTTCCTTATAAAGTTTAATTGACACACAGTCACATTTGTTTATTTCCCTATAAATAAGAATTTATTGGCACACTTTTATTTCCTTATAAATAAAGTTTTATTGAAACATAGCTACACACTTCTTTCCTTATCATCCATATATATTTTTCCCTCTCTCTCTGGAGGGCTGGAGAGTGGAGAGAGAGAGAGAGAGAGAGAGAGAGAGAGAGAGAGAGAGAGAGAGACAGACAGACAGACAGACAGAGCAGAGGAAAAGCAGGGAGAAAGCTGAGGAGGGAGGAAGAAAAGATGGGAGAGAGTGAGAAGGAAAAAGCACATCAAGAGCAGGAATGAAGTGGAGAGAGCGGGGAGGGAAGGGGGGAGGTGGGAAGAGAACAGGAAGAGCAGGAGAAAATCCAAGTAGAGAGAGCAGGTCTGGAGGAGCCACGTCTGTTTTCAGGCTACAAAGGAGATCTGAGTATTTCTTACAAAGGCACAGACCTGCAAGCATAAATTATTTTCTGTCTAGCCCTTTGCAGAAAGCTTGCTGGCCACCGTTTGGCAGCAGTGGTTGCCCGACTCTCACTGCGTGGAATTCAGTGGCAGACTTCCTTGCTTATTTCCATCCACAGTACCATGCCAGCCCTACCCCCATAAATAAGATCAGGGTCTCTGAGAATGGGATCAAAGCTACTCCATATTATCAAGCAGATTCAGGAATTAGTTTTCTTTCTCCCTGAAGAGAAGTTATTATTGGGCTTGTCAGATACAATGAAAAGAAGCGATTTCAAATCAGTAACCCTGTGTTCAAATCCTGGCTCTTAATTGACTGTAATCTTAGGGAATCAGTTGACCTCTCTATTATTTTGTTGTGGCTATTTTGTTTTGGGTCTACGCCTGCCAGTGCTCAAGGGGCTCTGTGCTCAGGGATCACTCCTGGCAGGGCTCGGGGACCTTATGTCATGCTCTGGCTCACACTGTGTCGGCTCTGTGCAAGTCAGGTGCCTGAGCTACTGTGCTGTCTGTCCGGACTCCTTGTTGCTTATTTTATGGCTCTGAAAAGGAGAACTTCACTGGGTGGTTTTTATTGTTCCAGTCATTCTGTTTTATTGTTTTGTTTTTTTTTTTTTTTTGTGGTGCTGGGAACCACACTCAGAGTTTCAGGCGCATGGAACATGTTCTCTACCTCTGAGTTGCCTTCCTGCCCCTCAGCTGGTCTTTTTTTTTGTTCAATTTTTGGGCCACACTCGGTGATGCTCAGGGTTTACTCCTGGCTTTACACTCAGGGATCACTCCTGGCTGTGCTAAGGGACCATGTGGGATACCAGAGATCAATCTGGGTCAGCTGTGTGTAAGGCAATCCTTTTATCTGCTGTACTATCTTTCTGACACCTTGGTCTTAAAGATCAGATGGAAAAATGTCTGTGGAAGTGCCTCGTAAGCTGGGAATGCCAAACACATATTTCATGTGCCCACAGATAGTTTGCTCAGCATCCTGCAGATCTGTGTGTAATAAACATTAAATATTTAAAAAGTAAAGCAAATGAGAAAACTTGAATTTAAATACAATATAAACAACGAAGGCTGCAAAAAAATTGAGTTATTCATAAAACATTTCTCTTTTTCTAAGCCAACAAAGTGACTTTAGATAGTTAAAAGCCACTTTTAAAGAAGATTGGTATAAATAGACATTTTTCCCCACAAATAGAATTTTCTAGCAAAAGATTAATTTTCATCACCATTGTGGGGCTTCTAAGTGTAATGTCCAGGCAGGAAGCTAAAGGCGCAGGTAGGAGTCGCTGTGGGACCTGCAGGAGACCCTTTGCTCCAGGAACCCATTGGAGACCTTCCAGAAAGCTCTGTGATCCGGGAGGAACAGAGACCAGGCTGCAGGGAGCCTCGGTGGGGGGAGAGGAAACCAGGCATTGGCGTGGGCCTGGCTCTCACTTGCTCTTTCTACAAGTTTGGCAGAAGAGAGAGAAAGAGGGTGTAGCCCCAAAGGACCGGCAGTCCCTGGAGACCCTTATCTCCACACCCAGGAGAGCGTGTTTGCCTTTGGGGAGGTGGAGGGGGTGATGGGGAGTGGGGTGGTCACTTTGTGTCTGTACAATGGAGGCCAGACTCCCCTGGGGAAAGTGGGGGGGGGGGTCTCCTGCAGAAACAGGCGATCAGAGAAGAAGGGCCTCCCCCTCCATGTGCGCCCTTGCTCTGGGCCTGTGTCCAGCATCCCAGATTCCCCCCTGAATCATGAGCCCGCCACCTGCCCCAGGCCCCCAGCCGTTAGCCCAGCGGCCGTCCCTGCTGGGTGCAGGTTTGCCATGTGGACAAGGAGTGCAAGGACTGAAGCAGGACGTGAATGAAGCAGCTCGGGCAGCCTCCCGGCTGCTTGGGTTAAAGCGCTGGCCCTGCAGAGAAGGGGGTGGTGACTCAAACTGGTCAGTTCAAAGTTGCTTCTCCCGGGAGCCTGCCCTGGACTCGCTCACGTCTGCAGCCCTTCCCAGAGCCTGTCACCCCAGGGAAGGAGCTGTCTGTCTCTAGCCTCATCCCCTGCCGCCTGTCCAGGCCCACCTGCCCCCCTCCCTCTCGCTCCTCCTCCCCATCCCTCTCTCTTCCCTCTCCCTCCACCTCTCCCTCCCTTCCTCTCTCTCTCCTTCCCCTTCTTTCCCCCCCCCCCGGCGCCCCCTGCCAGGGTTCAGCCCAGCAGAGGGAGAGCCAAACCTCAGAACCTTTTGTAGATGGCATCTCTGGGTCTTTGTTTTTTTCCAACACTGCCCCTGCAGGCAGGCAGGGGGGTGCCTGCTGAGGCATCAGCCCTTTCCCTGCCCACAGAATCCAGAATGGCTGCAGACAGCGACAACCTTCATTTTGTTGTGTGAGAAGCGACCCCTTCCCCTGCCTGTCCTGCTCCTGAGCAGCACTGCCAACTGCCAAAGCCACCCCCATGGGCACTTGGCACAGTGGCATGCGGAACCCCCCTTTTCTGTATTAACCCTGACTCAGCTGGCACCGCTGTGGTGTGGGCTCCAGACACCCGGGTTTTTTTTTTTTTTTCTGGCTCTGTCCTGACTGATGTCTTTTTTTTTTTCTTTTTTGGGTCACACCCGGCAATGCTCAGGGGTTACTCCTGACTCTGCACTCAGGAACTACTCCTGGTGGTGCTCGGGGGACCATATGGGATGCCGGGATAGAACCAAGGGTCAGCGCGTGCAAGGCAAACCGCTGGACTATCGCTCAGACCCCCGACTGATAACTTGGCTTGATTGCTGTACCCCATTAGCCTTGGTTGCCCCCAAAAGTTGCACCTACTCATCTTTTCTCATTTCCAAGGCCAGAAATGTGGCTTGAACTCAGGGTGGACTGTTTGAGGGGAGCCTGACCTATGTAAACACAGCCATGTGTTTTGGGGGGATTGAGCCCACTGTGACTTCTGGCTTCTGATGCCAGCCGTGACCTATGTGGGTGCAGAAGAGACAGACTGCAGGTGGTCCCCATCCCCCTCTGGTGTTGGGGCCCTGCCTAGCAGTGCTCAGGGACTGCTCCCTTCTCTGCGCAGGGATCACTCTCTGCTCAATCCTGAAGGTACTCGGGAAACTATGCCCGCCCGCCTCCAGCCCGCTGAGGATCCCTCCAGTCCTGGGACTTCGTCCTGAGAAATGGCAGCGTCAGTGGTGGCACTGGGGTGCAGACCTCACGGAGTCTAACTGCAGGGACCTCACACACTGGTCAGTCTGTTCCTCCATCTGCAGATCATGCAGATCCAGAAACTTATGCCCAGCTGTGGAAATGTTACTTTCTCTTAGGCTTGAGACTATGGCTCAGGTGACTACGTGCACGGTCCCAAGTATGATCCCTGGCACTGCATGACCCCCAAGCATGGTCAGGCGTGGCCCTGGTGACCTCTGAGCTCTGCTGGCCAAGCATCCCAGAGTGACCTATGTAAAGCAAGTTAGTGCCACTTAAGGTCACCCGATTGCGCGAGCGAAGTGGGACGGCAGATGGGACCGGGACACGCTGGGCCTTGTTTCTGCAGCTGTACCCTCAGGAGCACTGCATTCCTCGCCAGCCAGGTGTGAGCCTGCGGGTCCCCACTGGCCACGTTTTGTTGCTGTCTGAAGTGTCCTTAGACCCCTGGGGTGTGTCCCTGCGCCCCACCACGCTCACGACTGCCTCTTGTCCTCTGCTGGGCTCCATGCAGAGCGTGGCCCTTGTGCAGAAGCTGAATGGGACACTTCCATCAACAAAGCTGTATTTGGCTCAAATGTCTCCAAGAGGATGGAGACAGAGGCTGGGAGTGCCTGGGAACTGCCAGAATTTGATCCCCTCTGCTCTTGCCTAGGGTGTCTGGGCGGCCCCTTGTTCTGGGCTATGGGGCATTGGGCTTCACCCTCCTGCCATCTGTGTGCTTGCTGTAGAGAAGGCAGGTGCTGGGGTGGTACCGTTTACAGATGGCCATGAGGTCTGGGTGGAAAACATGGCATTTGCCAGTCAGGGGAGGTTCATCTCGATGGACAGGAGTGCTGTGGGGCGTCTCCAGTCAGGGGGTTGGAAGCGCATGCTTCAGCGCAGCCGCCATTCCTGGCACAGCCTCTGGCTTGCCAGCGTGAGGGACAAGACAAATGAATTAAATCTGCTTCCTCATGGGAAGCGAGTAATAGCCAGTGTGAGAGTAATGAGGAGACCGGTGGGCGGCTGCCTGTGTTCGGAGGAGGGGACCTTTACCCTCAGGCTTTCTCTCCAGGATTATTTCCCCAAAGCAGGTGATATCATGCGGGGGGTGGTGGGGGCACTGGAGAAATCCAGAGGGGCGGGAGTGACCTCAAGTGCAACTGGGGGCTTCACTGAACAAGGTTTAAGTGAAACTTCTTGTTCACTAAAAGTAGATTTCCAAGGGGCTGCGGTGATTTTTTTTTTAATCCTGGGAAGGGGGCAGTCAGCCAAGTCTGTTCTCAGATGAAGGTGAACCTGAGGCATGGGGTCCCCATGTTAACATGGGGACTCAGCGCTATGCGAGAAAATTAGAATAACTGAGCGAGACAAGTTCTGTGCTGCTGAGGAATTCAGGGGACAGAGATGCCCGCCAGGGTGAACAGACCCCCAGCACATTTTCAGAACTACTGGGAAGAAGGGGAGAGACAGAGTAGATCAGCCATGTCCTCTTTTCTGGGTTTTACAACTTGCACTATTTAATTCTGTTTAATTCCTATTTAATTTTTTTATGCTTTAAAATGTATTTTATCAAGCACCGCCAGGAGTAATTCCTGAGTGCAGAGCCAGGAGAAACCCCTGAGCATTGCCGGGTGTGACCCCCCAAAAGATAATAAAATGTATTTTATTTTAATTTTTTAATTATTTTATTATACCACCTTTAGACATACAGTGACAAGATGCCCATGCTTGAGTTTTGGTTCTACAGTGTTCCAACACCCATCCCTCCACCCATGTACATCTCCCATCACCAATGTCCCCACCTCCTTCCCCCTCCCCAAGCCCACCTCCATGGTGGGTTCTGTATCTCCTTTCTCTCTTTCTATCTCTCCCTCCTGCCTAACTTTCCTACACATTGTGGAATGTAGTATATTTTAGGACATGATTGGTTCCACTAGTTTGATGGACCATGTCCGGACAGTGAAAATGGCGGCTATTGTGGTGGGCAGGTCTCATCTGGCAGCTTCCGGGGGCCCCCACAGGTAATGGGCCAACACCCAAAACCCATCTGTCCTCCTGGGAGCCTCATGGTCAGCTGGACTAGGGGAGAACTGAATGTCAGCCCTCCCGTTGCATCTGAGGCTCTGCATGCTATGGCTGGTCGCCCGGGGCAGTTCCTGGGCAGGGCCACTGGGCTCTTGGACAAGATAGAGAGGGGAAGGGGTAGCCCCAGCTCCATTTGATGAATGCCCAGTGACTTCCACTTCTGGGAGCCGCCTACCTGGGCTCGAACTCGGCTACTCTGTTAATCTGATCTTGAGATCAGGCGTCTCTCCTGGGCAGGTTCTGATGCGCTGCAGCCTCGGACAGCAAAAATGGCAGCTATTGTGGTAGGCGAGTCTCATCTGACTGCTTCTGGGGCCCCCCCAGAGGTGAAAGGCCTACTCCCAAAACCCATCTGTCCTCCAGGGAACCTCATGGTCAGCTGGGCTAGGAGAGAGCTGAGTGCCAGTTCTCCTGGCTACGTCTGAGGCTCAGCATGCTATCCCTATTTAATTTTGGAAGAGTATTGTCTCAGATGGGTGATGATTGTCTAAGTCACTGAGAGTTTGAGAAGTTTGATGATGTTCATCTCAGACCCTGTTTTTCCCCTATGGTATTTTATTATTTTTCCCCATTAAACCTTACATAAACTTAAGTTTCATCAGTAAATGCTCGAGATGAGAGTCTGGATGTTGTCATTCTCAACATCCAGACTCCATAGCTCTTCAGAGCTCCACCCAAGAGAAAACCTGATCTTTTTTCCAATGAGTTTCATCAGTAAATGCTTGAGATAAGAGCCTTTTACTGAGAGTATACCACCTACACAGCAGAGCCTGGCAAGCTACCTGTTTTATTTGATATGCCAAAAATCTGTAACAATTATGGACCTCATTCCCATGTCCTGAAGGAATAATTTGGGGCTCTTCCTGTTCCTGGAGCAAGCAGATCCCCTTGGGCTACACTTGCTTGCAACAGGACATATGGAGATGTTACTGGTGCTTGCTTGAGCAAATCAATGAACAATGGGAAGACAGTGATACAGTGAAAATTTAAACTCCAGCTGTTTTACCTTGTTAATAGTTTTGTAATTCCTGGATACCTCAAACTCTACAACACTGATAAAAATCAGGAATAACATACCAGATGGGATAGGATGTAATGTAGACAGCATCCAATCTAGTTAATAAAATATCAACACAGAGAAGGCTTAACCTCTAACAATGTCTTCTTAATATATTATGCAAGTGCTTTATAGCTCTATGGTGAGATACATAATCTTCACTAACTTTCTTCTGAGGAAAGTTTTTTTTTTTATATTTTATTATACCACCATGAGATATACAATTACAAAGATGTTCATGTTTGGGTTTCAGTCATACAGTTCTAGCACCCATCCCTCCACCAGTGCCCATTTCCCACTACCAATGTCCCCTGATCCCCTCCCACTCCCCAGCCTGCCTCTATGGCAGGTTCTTTATCTCTTTTCTCTCTTTCTCTTCCTCTCTCTCTCTTTCTCTCTTCCTTCTCTTATATATTGTGGATTGTAATACATACATTTAGAGGTTATCATGTGTATCTTTTTGCCTGTATTTAATTCTCAGTTCTAGGTTGGTTGTCGGGAGGCGCTGCCAGGGTCCCCCGACAGTGCGGGTAGCGAAGTTCCCTTCTACCTCCAAAGCCGGTGAGGAATGGATGAAAACTCAGGAATCCGATGCAGTTTTTTTTTTTTTTTTTTTTTTTTTTTGCTTTTTGGGTCACACCCGGCAATGCTCAGGGGTTTCTCCTGGCTCTGCACTCAGGAATTACTCCTGGCGGTGCTCGGGGGGACCATATGGGATGCCGAGGATCGAACCCGGGCCGGCATAGGCCGGCCGCATGCAAGGCAAACGCCCTACCCGCTGGGCTATCGCTCCGGCCCCCGATGCAGTTTTAAAAGGGTTTACTCATCACAGGTTCAGGCATACAAATCAGCAAAAGGAAAAGCCCAGTGCTTAGGATTCCAGGCTAGAACCCCAGCCACGTGTAGGCCAAGATGGCGGCCACCACGTGTAAAGGCCCTGTAAAAGGAGAAGACAAGACTCCCAAGAAGGGTGAGCGCTCACAAAGAGGAGCCCAAAAAGAAGCGAGTGAGAGAGGAAGCAGGCTAGTATTATACCCCTGCAACTCAGACCTCCCTCCCACTGTTATGGAAAGCAGGGAGGGTCAAATGCCCTAAGGGAATCTCTCCCAGCACCTCACCTAGGTCCTTTTATATGCTAATGTTTTGAGCCAAGATCTGCCTGGAAATGCCTTTATAGGGTATAGAAGGGGGTTTCTGAGATGGCATGTCTCTGTACCAAAGACTAATACTAATGCAAGTTAAATATTTCTCCAAGCCTTCACAAGTCTCTTCTACTTCATGGTAGTTTTGTATTTTAGTTGGGGAATAAGTATATCAGGGAGTATATCAGGGGAGCCATGCTTGTTTGCTTGGAGGCAAACAGCATTTCTCTCTGGTCTAATTACTTAGGGATCCTACGTGGCCAGGCAAATATGCTGGTAAGATCTAGCTAGTCCCACGATGATTGTGGTAGCATGGGAGAATATTTATACCAGCTAGTACAGCATACATGGTCAGATAAACTGCCACATTTAGACTACCCCCTTATCTCGGAAGTGATTTGCAGGCGGCAATTCAGAGCAGATGCAGCGGCCCTTAGAGGAGTCCTGCAACAGTTGGTATTAGCACTTTCGACAATTATTAGCACACTGTTCCCTTCTCTGTCTTACCTAACCTGACTCCCACACGTTCGTGGTAATTCCCACCTTTAACAAGACCTCCTGATCCATGTTTCGCCTGAACTTGGATATTGGTGTCATAATATGTATATATAGATACATGTCATGCAAATATAAATATATATGCCATGCATATATAAATAAATATATTTTATGTCATGCAAATAAATGCAGTCATCTATTTTTTTCCTTCTGGATAATTTCACTCAACATGATCCTCTCCATGTCTATTCATTTATAGGCAAATTTCATAACTTCATTTTTGAGGAAAGATTTTTTGATCATTCTTTTAGCAAATTATAACAAGCAATATCAAATAAGTTATTGAGGGCCACTATGAGGGCAAGCTTAAGGGGTGGTTGGGAAAATTGGAGATAATGGTGGTAGGATTGGTGTTGATATTGAATGCTGTAATAAATCATCATGAACAACTTTGTAAATCACAGTATTTATGTAAGGTTTCACTGTCACTGTATCATTGTCTTCCCGTTGTTCATCGATTTGCTCTAGCGGGCACCAGTAACATCTCCATACATCCTGTCACAAGCAAGTGTAGCTCAAGGGGATCTGCTTGCTCCAGGAACAGGAAGAGCCCCAAATCATTCCTTCAGGACATGGGAATGAGGTCCATAATTGTTACAGGTTTTTGGCATATCAAATAAAACAGGTAGCTTGCCAGGCTCTGCCGTGTAGGTGGTATACTCTCAGTAAAAGGCTCTTATCTCAAGCATTTACTAATGAAACTCATTGGGAAAAGGTCAGATTTTCTCTTGGGTGGAGCTCTGAGGAGCTGTGGAGTCTGGATGTTGAGAATGACTGACCTCATAGGGTGCGGGTTCCCCTGGCTTCTTGCTAGGCTCACTGGAATGACGGGCCATGGCTAGAACCTGCCTAGAACTGTATACAATGTGTAAATGTGAAAGATCCTGGGAAAGACCTGATCCTAACATCCAGTACTATCTGGACTGTCAGAGTTAAATTTTTAACTGGGTGGCAGATTTGGGACATGTGCGTGACTGCCACGGCTTCTGGAAATAAAGGGAGATGTGGGGAGGTAGCCTGTCCCCTGACTCCATGCAAGCCTGGAGATTTCAGTTACAAGACCTGCATACCTGAGATTTTCAATGGATTAATTTATGGATGATGCTCATCTTGAGCAGTGGGGTCCAGTCTAGATGATTGTGGTGATTGTCAGGATGGAGGTTTTTGGCTGCTGGGCTCTGTTTGGGTGGGTGTGGAGTCTCACCTGCCCCCCACGTACCCGGGATGGCTCAGCCTAGTTCTCAGATAGTTCTGCTGTTTCCTCTTTACTGCTAAACCCAGTGAATTCATTTTTCATCTTAGAGTCTCTCTCTTTCTCTCTCTATCTTTTTCTCTCCCTCCCTCCTTCCCTCTCTCCCTTTGTTTTGGGTTTTTTTCCTGTTTTTTGCTTTTTGGGTCACACCCAGCATGACGATCAGGGGTTTCTCCTGGCTCTTTTGCTCAGGAATTACTCCTGGTGGTGCTCGGGGACCATATGGGATGCTGGGGATTGACCCGGGTCAAACCCGGTTGGCCACGTGCAAGGCAAACGCCCTACCTGATGTGCTATCACTCCGGCCCTCTCTTTATTTTTTGGGCTACACCCTGCGATGCTCAGGTGTTACTTCTGGATGTACTCAGGGGACCATATGAGAAGCCAGAGATTGATCCTGGGTTGGCATCATGCAAAGCAAACACCAAACCTGAACTCTCTCTCCAGCCCCAAGAGTGTATTTTTTCCAGCTTCTCTTTGTTGCTGTCTTTCCCCCCCACTCCCTCTTCTCAGTTGAAATTTCCAATCTTCCTGTCCTCTGGTCAACCTGTTCTTCAAGGTTCCGGAATGTTTTGGCGTTACAAGGCTGTTTTTCTGCTCATCCCACCTCTTCGGGCGGCCCCAGTCTTGTTGAAGCCACCTTTATGGTGGGTCCAATTCTCAGAATTACTTATAAATATCATCATTAAAATTGTAAGTTGGTGATTGTAGATGAATATCATAGAAACGAGGCAATAGTCTTATTTTTTCTTTTTTGGGTCACACCCAGCTCTGCACTACTCCTGGCAGTGCTCAGGGGGACCATATGGATGCCAGGGATCAAACCCAGGGATCGGCTGCATGTAAGACAAATGCCCTACCCGCTGGGCTATCACTCCAGCCTGCGAAGTGGTAATACAGTCTTCAGTGTCAATTTTTTTTTCTTAGCAAAAATGAAATTACTGGTCAGTCTCTTGATCTGATTAAGATAGGTTTGCTTGCATTCAGTTGTTACCCTCTGTGCTGTCTTTCTTGGGCGCAGTCCTTGTCTTGGAAAGACCATGGTAGGTCTCAGGTTAGAGTCTCAGGGTGTTCCCTGCTCTGACTGTGTGCAGCTGCAATCCCATACGCGGGTTCTTGGCTCCCTCTGCACAGCACTTCTTCCCCCCCATAACACCCCTCCTCCTCATGGCACCCCTCCTTCCCCCATAGCACCCCTATCTCCCCCATGGCACCCCTCTTTTACCCCACGGCACCCCTCATTGCCCACATGGCATCCTCCTCCTCACTGCACCCTCCTTCCTGGGCACCCTGGTATCCTGCATTAGAGCACTTTGGATTGTGTCCTAGACATTTAGACATTTTTTACCCAGAAATAGAACATTCCAGGGGCTGGAGCGATAGTCCAGCAAGTAAAGGCATTTGCAAGTAGGGTCACTTGCAGCTGACCCGGGTTCGATCCTCAGCATCCCATATGGTCCCCTGAGCACCGCCAGGAGTAATTCCTGAGTGCAGAGCCAGGAATAACCCCTGAGGATCTCTGGGTGTGACCCAAAAAAAAAAAGAAATACAACATTCCAGATTATATACATTCTTACTAGGAGCAAAATAAGTGAGATATTATATAGTTTATTATACAATATCTCACAAGACCAGGAAAACCTTGCTATTAAACCAGACAGGACAGCATAAGGAAGCTTGTAGGCTTAGTTTATCAGGAGTATGCTCACAGCATTTATAAAGAAAATACTGGCAAAGTCAGCGTTTGCTGGTGAAGGGAGAATATCATGACAAGCTCACATCCCCAAACATACTAAAATTAGTTTAATATTAGAAAAACTAGGTCTTTCACTAGCAAATTAAAGGATGGAAACTATGATTATCTTAAATAGAAACAGCAAAAGCATTCAACAAAATTTAGCTCAAATTTATGGTTTAAAAAATAAGCATTCTTAGTCGCTTAAACTAGGATATTCTCCTCAACCCAATAAAAGCTACCTTCCAAACAGAAAACAGTATTTTAAGAGAAATGCAAACATTCTCTTTAAAAAAACTAAACAAGGGCGCCCCACCATCTCCTGCATACAACGTGATGGGCCTCATTCTGTCTTACAGGACATAAAAGACAAAGGCTTGAATTTTAGAATGGGAGGAACAAAAGTGTTGTTATTATTAATAGAATTTCTTTATGCTGGAGAACTTCATCTGCGAGTTATTAGAAATAATACTTTAGCAAGGGGTCTGAATTGAGTATGTGTGGGGGGGTGGGAGGGTGTTTACACCCAGTGATACTCAGGGCTTACTCCTGACTCTGCACTCAGGAATTACTTCTGGCAGTGTTTGGGGGACCATATGGGATGCCAGGGATTGAACCTGGGTCAGCTGCTTGCAAGGCAAATGCCTTACCTGCTGTGTTATTGCTCCAACCCCAAGGGGCTGTATTTGTAAGATTTTTTTTTCTTTTTTTGGATCACACCCAGAAATGCTCAGAGATTACTCTTGGTTCTGCACTCAGGAATTACTCCTGGCGGTGCTCAGGGAACCATATGGGATGCCGGGATCGAACCCAGGCCGGCCTCATGCAAGGCCCTATGGCTCCAGCCCTGAGGATTTGTAAGATCTTGTACACCAAGATCACTTACATTTCTATTAGACCATTTTATAAGAGCAATTTAAAAGGCATCAGGAACGTAAGGAGGAAATTCACTGGAAGGGGAGTGCTTTCTGTTGGGGAAGTATTAAACTTTCTGGACATCTGTCAGGGCTGTGAGTGGCTTTGTGACAGGCCTTCCTGTGGGTGTCAGGCCTTGAATTTGATGCCCAGTTGCCCCCACATGTTGTTGTTGTTGTTGTTGTTGTTGTTGTTGTTGTTGTTGTTGTTGTTACATTTCATCAAGAATAGTCTACCCACCCCTTTCCGAAAGCCCGGCAAACTACTCAGAGTATACCGCCCACATGGCAGAGCCTGGCAAGCTGTCCAACGCATATTCGATATCTCAAAACCAGTAAAAACGATGCTTATTCCCCTGACCCCGAAAAAGCCCTACATACGGCAGCACTAAGAAGGACGAGCAAGGAGAGGCTGATAAAATCTCAGGGCCAAACTAGGCTGCCAAAACAAAGAAGGACTAAAATGACTGTTTGTACTTTCAATGCACGTACACTGGCATCGGAAGCATATATCGAGGACCTGATGGTGCAAGCGCGAAAGATCAAGTGCGACATCATTGGTGTGACCGAGATGAGGAGGCGTCAATCGCATCATCCTGTTTTTGACACTGGAGAAGAACTGTTCCTCGGAACATGCGATGAAAGAGGTATCGGTGGTGTCGGTGTCCTTGTCAACACAAACCTGGCCGTGAGCACTGACTCATCTGAATGCCTAACAAACCGGATAGGACAATTACACTTGAAGAGATGTGGCCCACTGCCAGCAGTTTCTATCCTCGTTGTCTACACACCAACATCCACATACAAGGAAGAAGAAACTGAGAAATTCTACATGGAACTGGAGGAGTTCTATAAAAAAGATCACACCTTCTACAAGATCATAGTCAGTGATTTTATTTTATTTTATTTTATTTTGCTTTATTTTGCTTTTTTGGGTCACACCCGGCGATGCTAAGGGTGTGACATCGTTCTTTTTTTTTTTTTGCCTTTTTGGGTCACACCCGGCAATGCTCAGGGGCTACTCCTGGCTCTGCACTCAGGAATTATTCCTGGCGGTGCTCGGGGGACCATATAGGATGCCGGGGGATCAAACCCGGGCGGCATGGGCCGGCCGCATGCAAGGCAAATGCCCTACCCACTGGGCTATCGCTCCAGCCCATAGTCATTGATTTTAATGCCAAGATAGGACCAAGAAGGTTGGCCGAAGAACTCCACATCGGTACCCATGGCCTAGAATGGAACGAACAGGGTGAGAGACTATCTGAGTTCATCATGTCGACGAAGACCATTCATGATAACTCACAGTTCCATGAATCGAAATGTTGGACATGGGAATCTTCTGGTGCACAGTTCCACAATAAAATTGACCACATCCTATTCAATCGATGATTTTGCCTGACCGATGTTGCTGTTGTCCCAAAATTCCAAACAGGATCAGAACACCGTCTCCTTCATGCAAAATTCTACTTCATGGAACAGGGGGAAAGGCTGCAAAGTTTAAGAAGAGAAATCCCAGAATGACCACCAACTGGGAACTCTTTGGCACCATTGTGGCAACATGGGAAGATGCCCTCATTGATGACATCGATGAAGAATACAACTGACTGGTTCAGCACCTCCATGATCATGGGAAGAATGCTGAGAGAGAAAGTCACAAAAGGATGCCTGTCTTCAAAAACTCTTGAGCTCATTTGCCAACACAGCAAGGCATGAGCCTCAGGCAACCAAATGCTAACATCCAAGCTCGCAAAGCAGTACAGAGAAGCCATAAAGGGAAGACCTCAAAGAGAGAAGAGCAGAAATACTGGAATATGCAGCAGAAGCCAGGAAAAGCATTCGCAACGTCCTTCGCCAACTATAAAACCAAGATGACTGCCATCCAACATCCTGATGAATCTATCACATCTTCCAGAAAGGCAATGGAGAAGATTATCTATGACTTCTACTCGGATCTCTTTGATAGCCACGTCCACCTGCCCACATACCAAATTCCACAGGATGGATATGTCGTTCCCAACGTTCTCCCTTTTGAAATCCAACTTGCCATTTTGTTGGTAAAGAAGTGAACAGCACCCAGCCCAGACAGAGTCAGACCCAAACACCTAAAGAATCTACCATCAGTAATCATCAATACACTGGCTCAGCTCTTCACACGCTACCTGTCCGAATGCAAGGTGCCCTCCCAATGGAAAACCAGCAGAACAGTTCTACTGTTCAAGAAGGGAGACATCCACGACATTGGCTACTCTCGCCCCATCTGCGTGTTGTCCGTTATCTACAAGCTGTTCACTCGAGTCATCCTGAACAGGATTGGCAGAACATTAGATGAAGGACAACCATGCGAGCAAGCTGGCTTCTGGAAAAGATTCAGCACAATAAACCATATCCACACGGTAACCAAGCTCATCGAGGTTTGTAGGGAGTTCAAGATGCCGCTCCATCTCACGTTCATTGATTTAAAGAAAACATTTGATTCTGTTGAGACCAAAGGAGTCATTTAAGCCCTAGCCAAACAGGGTGTTCAAACCCAATACATCAAGATCCTTCGTGAGCTGTATTACGGATTCACCACCAGGATCTCACCATTCTACAAAGAAGTGATCATTGATGTCAAAAGAGGGGTTCAGCAGGGTGATACCATTTCACCAAAACTCTTCAGTGCTACACTTGAGAACATCATGTGACAATTAGAATGGGAAGGAATGGGAGTGAAGATAGATGGTCGGCAACTACACCACCTCCGCTTCGCTGATGACATCGTTCTTTTTTTTTTTTTTTTTTGCCTTTTTTGGGTCACACCCGGCAATGCTCAGGGGCTACTACTGGCTCTGCACTAAGGAATTACTCCTGGCGGTGCTCGGGGGACCATATGTGATGCTGGGGATCAAACCCAGGCCAGCAGAGGCCGGCCGCATGCAAGGCAAATGCCCTATCCGCTGGGCTATCACTCCGGCCCTGATGACATCGTTCTAATAACACCAAACATTAGCCAAGTGGCACAAATGCTGGCTGACTTCGACCGAGAATGTGGAAAGATAGGTCTACAGCTGAATCTCAGCAAAACTGTTCATGAAAAACAAACTAGTTCCAGATGCCCCATTCACTCTCAATGGAACAAACATCTCTGAATGCAGCAGTTATGTGTACCTAGGTCGAGAACTCAACATGATGAACAACCTAAAACCTGAGCTGCACAGGAGGAAGAGAGCAGCACAGAATGCCTTCAAAAGCATCAAAGAAATAGCTAAAAGGACAAAGAATCTCTGGCTCTGGGCACATCTCTTCGATTCCACCATTCTCCCTGCATTAACATACGCCTCAGAGACCTGGGCCCTATGAAAGCAGGATGAGAATGCTATTCGGGTCTCCCAAAGAGGAATTGAAAGTGCTATGCTTGGAGTATCACGCCTCACTCAAGTGAGAGAAGGAATCGGAGTTCCGACCTCTGTTGACGATTGAGAATCAGGGACGCTGTCTCGTTTGCCAAGGTGTCAAAAATCAGATGGGCTGGACATGTAATGCGATTTAGAGAGGACCGCTGGACTTACCAACTGGATCCCGTGGGACATCAAAAGATCACATGGCCGCCCACCTACAAGATGGTCAGATTTCTTCATCAAGACTCTGAATGAACAGTTTAAGGCTCTTCGTATTCCTGGAGCAAACAGATGCCATTGGGCTACACTGGCACGTGACAGGGTCAAATGGAAACGTTACTGGCGCCTGCTGGAGCAAATTGACGAATAACAGGATGTCAAGTGATCAAGATCAAATGATTCTTATATTTCTTTTTTTTTCTTTCTTTCTTTTTTTTTTTTTTTTTTTTGCTTTTTGGGTCACACCAGGAAATACGCAGGGGTCACTCCTGGCTCTGCACTCAGGAACCACTCCTGGCTGTGCTCAGGGAACATTATGGGATGCCGGGGATCAAACCTGGGCCTGAATGAACCGGCTGCGTGCAAGGCAAACACCCTACCCGCTGGACTATCACTCCGGCCCTGTGATTATTATATTTCAACACCGTGATTTACAGAGTTAGTCGTCACAGTACAGTAGCTTCAATTGTTCCATTGCCCCCACATGTTCTGAGCATGAGCCCAGCAGCTCTGCTGTGCTGCCTGGCAGCAGGCATGTGGAAGCACCTCCCCTGAGTGCATGACCCCCCACAAACACAGCAGCTCGAATGTGTGTGAGCTTCGCAAACCCAAAGCAGATTGCATGAACACCAGGACCAGCCAACCCTGCGTTCAACCCCAGGCATTGTAATGTCAATAGAGGGAAGGGGAAAATAAGTAAAAAATTGCAAAGCAAGTCTTAATGGAAGGCTCAAAAAGAAGTAGAAAAAGTCATGCCCAGGAATAGAAAAACCATGAGAGTCTGGGGCTGGAGAAATAGTACAGGGGTTAAGGCACTTGCCTTAGAAGCAACTGACCCTGGTTGCATACTAGTACCCATAGAGTCCCCTAAACCTGCCAGGAGTAACCCCAGAGCAAACCCTTTAAAACAGTGACTTAAGGGGCGGGCGATAGCCCAGTGGATAGAGCGTTTTCCTTGCCTGCGGCCGGTCTGTGCCGGCCTGTGTTCGATCCTCGGCATCCCATATGGTCCCCGAGCACCGCCAGGGGTGATTCCTGAGTGCAGAGCCAGGAGAAATCCCTGAGCATTGCCAGGTGTGACCCCCCAAAAAAAAAAAGCAAAAAAAAAATAAAATAAAAATAAAACAGTGACTTAAGAGTCAGTTCTCCCCCAGTTGATCTATTCAAAATCCCCACAGATTTCCTCAGTTATGGAACAGGCTGCTTCTAAAGCTTACTCAGAAGAGGTGGAGCCCAAGAAGGTTTATGGTCTTTTTCCTGGAAAGGAATTGGGCGACCGTGGCAGGCATCTGAAAAGATGACATGGTGCTGACCCAAGGTTGGTCGGTTAAAGCAATCAAATGTCAGAGATGAGTTAGAGGTTCATGCCAGTGCAGAATGCGCTGGGAAGAGAACAAGCACTCTAGTTATTAGACCAGGATAAAAACATGAAAAAAGTGAAATTATATCCCAACCTTACCAATGCATAGAAATAAATCCCAGATGAACTAGAATTAATTATGGAAAAGACACTTTACACTTTTGAGGGGGGGGAAGCAGCAAATTTAGAGTAGGGTGAGATGTATTAAGGCATAAGTGATTCCTTGGAAGGGCTGGAGTGATAGTACAGTGGGTAAGGTTCTTGTCTTGCCAGTCCACGTTCAATCCCCTAAGCCTTGCCAGGAGTAAGCCCTAAGCACCACTGAGTATGACACCAAAAAGAAACAAAAAACCCAAAACCCAACCTCCACCTCCACCCAAAGTTTTTTTTATTAAATCACTGTGAGATACACAGTTACCAGTTCCAAAGTTGCTCATAATTGGATTTGGCCATGCAATGTGCCAACGGCCCTCCCTTCACCAGTGCACATTTCCCACCTCCATTGTTCCCATTCCCTCCTTCCACTCACCCCCAGCCCCAGGAGGGTACTTTTCTGTCTCTCTGGCTTTGTTTCCTTTTGGGCATTAAGGTTTGCATAGAGGTACTGAAAATCATCATGTATATATCCTTTACCTACTTTCTTGATCACTTGATCACTTGACTTCCCGTAGATCATCGATTACTCAAGTGGGCCATTTTCCACATTCCGACTCTCCTCTAGTCAGAACTCCACCCAGCAGAAGAGCTGATCACAGCCCGGCTCGGGCGCCGGCACGGTTCATCAATAAATGCTCAAGTTTTGAGGCGACTACAAGATTATCCCACCCACATGGCAAAACCTGGCAAGCTACCATGCCGTATTTGACATGCCAAATACCAGTAACAATATAGACCTCATTCCCATGACTTTATGGAATGGTTTGAGGCTCTTTCCTACTTTAAGCACTCAATTCTCGTCCAGAATGATCATTCCCGACTATATTTGTCATAGTGGTCTCCTCTATCCTAACTCGCGTTTTCCTCCACACTTGTGGCAAGTTTCAACCATGGGCCAGTCCTCCTGGCCCTCGTTTCTACTGTCCTTGGGTAATAGTCTCATACTGTCCCACAGATGAATGCTCTCCTTCTGACTCATTTCATTCAGCATGCTGCTCTCCATGTCCATGCATTTATAAGCAAATTTCATGACTTTGTTTTCCTCTTGGCTGCGTAGTATTCCATTGTGTAGATGTATCATAGTGTATTCAGTCATCTATTCTTGGGCACTCCTGTTGCTTCCAGGTTCTGGCTATTGTGAATAGTGCTGCAGTGAACATAGAAGTGCAGATGGTGTTTCTGCTGTGTGTTTTTGGGGCCCCAGGGTATATTTCCAGAAGTGGTATTGCTGGGTCAAATGGGGGCTCAATTTCTAGTTTTCTTTTTAGGAATGCCCATATTATTTTCCAAAAAGGCTCAGCCAGTCAGCATTCCCACTAACAATGAATGAGAGTCCCTTTCCTCCCACATCTGTGCCAGCATCGGTTATGATGATGATGGTGATGATGATGATGATGTGCCCAATCAAGCAAATTGATGATGAACAGGAAGACAGTGATAGTGATTATTATTATTATTATTTATTAATTTTTTGTTTCTTTGGGTCACACCTGCTATGCTCAGGGGGGTACTCCTGGCTCTGCACTTAGGAACCCCTGGATGTGCTTGGGGACCATATGGGATGATGGAGATTGACCCCGGGTTGAACAGGTGCAAGGCTACCTACCAGCTGTGCTTATCGCTCTGACCCCTCAAAAGTTACTATTAAGGAAGATCAGGTCGAGCCAGAAAGTGGGAGAAGATATTTGTAATAATATAACCAAGATCAGGACAGTGCTCAGCGGCCTGGTCAGAGTTCAGACCCAAGTCCTTCTCTTTACAACAAACCAAAAACACTTCTTGTCTTTCACTTAAACTTTGTGTTTGAGGTCATTGTGGCTGCACCTGCAGTCATGAGGCACCTGGGGAGCACTCCTTAGTGCTGCTCATTCTGGGAGCATTCCTCAGTGTCTGCCTGTTCTGGGGAGCACTCCTCAGTGTCTGCCTGTTCTGGGAGCACTCTTCAGTGTCTGCCTGTTCTGGGGAGCACTCCTCAGTGTCTGCCTGTTCTGGGGAGCACTCCTCAGTGTCTGCCTGTTCTGGGAGCACTCTTCAGTGTCTGCCTGTTCTGGGGAGCACTCCTCAGTGTCTGCCTGTTCTGGGAGCACTCTTCAGTGTCTGCCTGTTCTGGGGAGCACTCCTCAGTGTCTGCCTGTTCTGGGGAGCACTCTTCAGTGTCTGCCTGTTCAGGGGAGCACTCCTCAGTGTCTGCCTGTTCTGGGGGAGCACTCCTCAGTGTGTGCCCATTCAGGGGAGCACTCCTCAGTGTCTGCCCATTCAGGGGAGCACTCCTCAGTGTCTGCCCGTTCTGGGGAGCACTCCTCAGTGTGTGCCCATTCAGGGGAGCACTCCTCAGTGTCTGCCCATTCTGGGGAGCACTCCTCAGTGTCTGCCCATTCTGGGGAGCACTCCTCAGTACTGCCCGTTCTGGGGAGCACTCCTCAGTACTGCCCCGTTCTGGGGAGCACTCCTTAGTGTCTGTCCCATGCCCCGCTCTCTTTCATCCAGTAGGAACAAAGACCGAACAGGTATTGCTGTCGGCCCAGACCCTCTCCCCACCACTTCCCCACCCAGGCCCCTGACAACCAGAAGTAATTGGCTCTTCATTTCTTCTATTTCAAGTTTGTTCTACACATGGAACAAGCCAAATTTGTAAGCTTGGAGATTGGCTTTTTTTTTTTTCATGAGCAGGTATATGATATATGGTTTTAGGTCACTCTTGTGGTACTTAGGACTCACTCCTGGAAAGGTTTGGAGGGACCCTGCAGGGTGTCAGGGATCCAAGCTATGCTGACCTCTTGAACTGAGGTCAACCTTCACCCCTGTTGTCTCTTAATCTGTCATTTCCTTTTAATGCTTGTTTTTTTTTTTTTTGCTTTTTTGGGGTCACACTCGGCAATGCTCAGGGGTTTCTCCTGGCTCTCCACTTAGGAATTACTCCTGGCAGTGCTTGGGGGGACCATATGGGATGCCGGGGGATCGAACCCGGGCCGGCATAGGCTGGCTATGTGCAAGGCAGATGCCCTACCCGCTGGGCTATCTCTCCAGCCCCTGTCATTTCCTTTTAATTCTGAGCAGTGTGGCTCAGCAATCCTGAATTGGCTTACTGAATGTAACAGAACATCTGAGTCAGGGGTCAGTGTGATAGAACAGTGGGTAGGGCATTTTGGCTTACAGTGACTGACCCCCGGCATCCCATATGCCCCCCCACCCTTATTGGAGTAATTCCTGAGACCATCGTTGGGTGTGGCCCCAAAACCAACAAAGCAAAACAAAAACATCTGGCTCACCTTCTTACATCTTCACCCATGTGCCCCGAACTGTCTGTGGCCCTGTGGTTGAAGCCTCTCTGATCTAGATAGCTTCTGGTGGTGGTAGTTGTTGTTTTTTGCTTGGAGACCACACCCATTGGTGCTCAGGGATCACTCCTGGTGTGTTCGGGATCGCCGCCAGGGTCCCCGACAGTGTCAGGACAGAAGTTCTCTTCTACCTCCGAGGACGCTGAGGGAGCAAATGAAAACTCACGAGTCCGGTGCAGTTCCAAAAAAAGGCTTTTAATAGTACAAAAGCTCTTCCACAGCACTCCAATATAATGAACAAACTTTAGCTCTGGTCCAAACTTAGACCATACAAAAGAGCCTAAGTCTCCCACCAAAGAAAGAGGATCTCACCCTAGCTGAGTCCTACCCAGAAGAAGGAGCTAAAGGCCAAAGAACAAAAAGCCAAAAGCAAAAAGGTCGAGGAGCCAAAAGCTGAAAGCGAAAAGGCCCAAAGCCAAAAGGTCAAAAGACCCAAAGTCAAAAGGCCCAAAGGGTGAAGGGGCCTCAAGTCAGTCCCCTTATATACACCAAAGTAGTCCAACCGGGAGGGTCATGTCAACAAAAAACTCTAAACAGAGTGTAGTGCCACACCCTATTGCAGGTATAAACAAAGGTTATGCCAAGGTCTAATCCTGTCTACCAAGATTATCTCTTATGAAAAACACTGGAGAGAGGGGGCTGGTATAAAGTAATACATCTTAACTTCATGAGCTCCATGTAATCTAGATGGTACCCACAAGGTCCTTCTTATTATTATCTGCACCAGGGTGATTCTGAATATCTTGTTCTCGTGTACTGAAAGGGTCACACTCGCCTGCTTAGAGCAAACTAGTATGATCCTTCCTATAGTCTTCCTATAGTCTCAACGTAGCCAGGATGGTACTCTCCTGGTAAATTCTAACTGTCCCACGCTGGGTGCAGTGGGTATAAAGAGGAGCTGTGCCCAATCTAGAAAACATAGAAGTCTTAGTAGATGTATAAGTCAGAAGTTATTCAATCAAGGTGATTTCTGTAACTGCCACACCCTCTAGCAGTGTTTACATAGGAGAGAGGTCTCATTAGAATGAACCTTGACTTAAATAGATTAAGCTGCGAGTGGGCAAAACAACAAAGCTCCCAGAATAGCTAAACCTGTCCTCCAACACTGGTGGGCTCAGAGGGACCCTGTGTGGCACCAGGGATTGAATCCATGTTGGCCATGTGCAAAGCAAGTGCCCTCCCAGCTATACTATTTCTCCAGTCTGGTAACTTGCTTTCCCCCCCCCCCCACCCCGTCTGAAATGGCATCTTTTTTTTTTTTCTCCAAATTTTATTACACCACTTTTAGACATACAATTGCAAGATGCTCGTGTAGAGTTTTGGTTCTACAGTGTTCCAACACCCATCCCTCCACCCAAACCCATCTCTCTCCCATCACCAATGTCCCCACCTCCCTCCCCCTCCCACACCTCAACTACTTGGCGGGTTCTGTATTTCTTTTTCTCTCCTCTCTATCTCTCCCTCCCACCAAACTTTCCTACACATCGTAGAATGCAGTACATTAAAGGACATAACTGTTTCCACTACTTTGATGGACTGCGCAACTTAGGGGCCTCATGGTCAGCATCTGGACAGCAAAGGTGGTGGCTAGTGTGGTGGGCGAGTCTCATCTGGCTGCTTCCGGGACTCCCCAGAGGTTATGGGCCCACTCCCAAAAACCCATCTATCCTCCTGGGAGTCCCATGGTCAGCTGAGCCTGGGGAGAGCGGAGTTCCAGCTTCCCCAGCCGCATTTGAGACTGCATGTTATGGCTGGTCGCCCCAGGGCAGCTCCTGGGCAGGGCCACCAGGCGACAAAATAACTTGCTTTTTTGACCTGGTGGTTTTTGTTTGTTTTATTTGCAGATCACTAGGTCTGCATGTCCCTGAAGCCCAGTTCATTAAGTTGGGTTGACCTCGCCTCCTTGCCACAGAGGGAGCTCTGTGGTCCTGTCTAAGAACTTGGGGCCGGCCTTGGTTCTTAATGATTTTCTGGGTTTCCCCCTCAACAATTAAGTAGCTTTATGTTTTCTGTTTAAGTCCATAATTCTTTTTGAGTTAATTTTTTGTTATCAATTGTGGAACTTCGTTTCTAGTTTTTCTCTGATGGATGGCCAGCACCATCTGTCGCCCGGCAACATTTGTTTAAAAAAAAGTGTATTTTCCCTTTAAATTGCATTTGCAGTTTTATAAATAGCTGGGCATATTTGTGTGGGTTTATTTCAGTTTCTCAGTTTTATTCCATTGATGTGTGTGTGTCTGAGTCTCTAAACATAGTCTTGTCCTGTAGCTATAAAAGCGATATTGATACGGGAAGGTTGATTCCTTCCACTTTTAGTCTTCTTTTTTGGAAAAAAAAACACAGAAAAACAGTGTGTAGGGCCTTTTCCCTGCACATGGTCAACCTGGGTTCAGTCTCGGTCCCCACCACCATCCCTATGATCCCCCAAACCAGGAGTAATCCCTGAGCATGAAACATAAATGCTGAGTATGGCCCCAAAACAAACAAGGTTAGGCCGGAGACAGAGAGATAGTATAAAGGTTAAGCGCTTACTTGCAGGGCCAGAGCAATAGCACGGTGGGTGGGGTTTGCCTTACATATGCCCAATCTAGGGTTGATTCCTCAGTTTCCTATTTGGTCCCCCAAGCACCTCGGAAGAGTAATTCCTGAGTGCAGAGCCAGGGAATAAACTCTGAGCATAGCATTGTGGGTGTGACCCAAGGGAGGGGAAGGCTCTTACATGCTTTGTCTTAACTTGGTTTGATCCCCAGCCCCACATATGATCCCCAGCATTGCCAGGAGGGACCCCCTGAACACAGAGTCTGGAGTAAGCCCTGAGCACTTACTTGACCTAGAAACAAAAGTTTAAGCAGATCAGAGGCGGAGCTCAACAACTCGTTGGAGAATGTGCTTTGCATGCCAAAGACCATCTTCAGCTCTCCTCACTGGAAAATCAAGCAATAGGCCAGGAATAGCTCCTGAACACTGCTGGGGTGTTCCAAAAGCAAACCAACCAACCAACAGAAATAGGAGGCTCACGTTACAGGGAATGAGACCCAGGTTTGATCCCTAGCACTTGGTTCTTAGTTCCTTTGCCTTTGGATATATTTGAGAATTTTATCTGTACCTACAAAATTTTTTGCTTGGATTTTTCTAGGAATTGCATTAGAGCCTATAAATCATTATAAATGGAGTTGGCATCTTTACTAAGCGTTGGAGCTCCCATGAATACAGAATTTTATTTCTTTAGATATTTGATTTCTATTTAGCTTTTAATAATAGAACTATTATATACCACATGTTATATACTGTATTATGATACACTTAGTTTTTTTTTTTTTTTTTTTTTGCTTTTTTGGGTCACACCCAGCGATGCTCAGGGGCTACTCCTGGCTCTGCACTCAGGAATTACTCCTGGCGGTGCTGGGGGGGACCATATGGGATGCCGGGATCGAACCCGGGCCGGCATGGGCCAGCCGCGGTGCAAGGCAAGCGCCTCTACCCACTGGGCTATCGCTCCAGCCCCGATACACTTAGTTTTGTTGCATAGTTTTTAGTATACAAATCCTAATACATTTGGTTAGGTTTATATTTGACTATTTTGTTTTACTGAGTGCTTTTAAGTGCCATTTTATTTGTTTGTTCACTTGTTCCTTTTTGTTTGTTTTCTGGCCGCACTCAGTTGTGCTCAGGGTTTACTCCTGACTCCATGGTTCAGGGATCACCCCAGGGGGCCTCAGAAACCATATAAGGTGCTGGAGATTGAACCAGTTTGGCTGCGCACAAGGCAAGTGCCCCACCTCCCGTACTCTCCCTACAGCCTCTGTTCTACTCTTATAAAATTTCTATTTCATTTATTTGCCCTCTCCCCATCCCTTTGTTTTTATGATGACTGGAGTCAGGCAAATGCCTGACTGTGCTGTTCTCACATTAATTTTTGTTTTGGTTTGGAGTGCTCAGAGAGACTCACAGACATAGGACAGAGCTGCTGCTGACTCTCCCTGTGCCCAGCTGCTCACGAGGGCATCCAGGAGGGATGGCGGCTTCTAGCCCTGGCCCGCCACCCCAGCAGAACCTTACAACAAGCCAGATGACACCCCCACCCCACTCCAAGAGGGCCGCCATTTGAGCTGATCACAGCCCCGCAAGCGGCAGCGCAGTTCATCATTAAATGCTGGAGATCAGAGGTGACTACAAGAGTATGCTACCCGCACGGCAGAGCCTGGCAAGCTACCCATGTCTTATTTGATATGCCGAATACCAGTAATAATTATAGACCTCATTCCCATGACATGATGGAATGGTTTGAGGCTCTTCATGTTCCTGGAGCAAGCAGATGCCCTTGGGCTCTACTTGCATGAGACAGGACATATGGAGATATTACTGGTGCCCGCCGAGCCAATCGATGATGAACGGGAAGACAGTGATACAGTGATTTGGTTTGGAGGTTACATCTGTGGGATTGAGGTGTCACTTTTGGCAGACTCGGGAGCCCTGTGTGGTCCTGGGGATCAAATCTAGGTGGGCTCTGAGTAAAGGCGAGCACCTTCTCCGCTGTACTGTTGCTTCGACCTATGGTCTCACATTTGGTTGTGATCCCCTGGAGTAGTTGTACTTGCCAAGGCCACACACTCAGAGGTGGAGCTGACACAAGCTGTGGGTGGAGGCACACTCTTTTAGTGATGACTTGTGTTTGTTTCTCCCACACCTGGAGTTGCTCAGGACTTCTCCTCTATCTGCGCTCAGGGACCACTCCTGGTGGTGCCTCAGGGCACTGTAAGGGTGTAGGGGACGGAACCCGTGTTGGCCACATGTAAGGCACTATTACTCTAGTCCCACAGTTTATATTTTTTGAGGAACTAGTACATTTTGCTTAAGTTTATCATTTTCATTGATTTCTGCTGGAAAGCACCAGATTACTTTCTTTGTTTTCTTTGGGTTTAGGGTTTTTTTTTTTTTTTTTTAATTTTTTGGTCACATCCAGCAATGCTCAGGGGTTACTCCTGGCTCTTCGCTCAGGAATTACTTCTGGCAGTTCTCGGGGAACCACTGGGATGCTGGGAATTGAACCTGGGTTGGCCGTGAGCAAGGCAAACATCCTACCTGATGTGCTATCGCTCTGGCCCCTAGTTTACTTTCATTTCTTATTTTCCCTTCAAGAAAAAACTGAGGTGATTAGGGGCTGGAGAGATATCAAAGGGGAAAAAAGAGAGAAAAATTGAAGGTTTCCCTTAAAGAACCTAAGTGGTTCTTTACCCAGTGTCCACAAATTTTTACATTTTTCAATTTATTTTTTTTCCCGATTTTATTTTATTGTATTATTTCCCCCAAATATTGTTACACCATTTTAGACATACAATTGAAACATGCTCATGTAGAGTTTTGGTTCTACAGTGTTCCAACACCCATCCCTCCACCCAAACCCATCTCCCATCACCAATGTCCCCACCTCCCTCCCCCTCCCACACCTCAACCACTTGGCGGGTTCTGTATGTCATTTCTCTCCTCTTTATCTCTCCCTCCCGACAAACTTTCCTGCTCTTCGTGGAATTCAATGCATTAAAAGACATTACTGTTTCCACTATTTTAATGGACTGCGC